>PVJH01018486.1:0-45090 GCA_004026705.1 Nesogale talazaci | reverse complement strand
TATATGGTTAAAAAATTGGGTACAGGTATCCAAGTTGGCATGGAGTAGACTGTGATGGTTAGGTTTATTGTACCAACTTGGCCAATAGGAACATGTGGTATTAATCAGATCTCAGTTTGCTTGGAGGGCAATGAGATCAATAGTTTTGCAAGCTCCCTTCCACCCACCTACCCTTTCTCTCTGGTGATGGGCATGCTGCTGCTTTAGCTATTTCTCTGCTTCAACTTGTGTGCTACACTAGCTATGGGCCAAGCCAACCTGTGGATCATGTTGCTAGGGCTTGAGGTTCCTTTGAGACCCGTTTCACCATGCTGCTGGTGCATATATCACTTGAAATTGAGGCTGATGGATCCTGTTGCCTTGTGTTGCGTTTGATATCCCATCCATGCCTGCTTTGCTAAGCTCCTGAGTTACTGACTGTTGATGACTTGTCCTGCTGTTTGTTGCCTGTGGGCAGACGCTGCTTGCCTTGCCCCAGAGAGGACTCTGCTGTCTGCTGTCTTGACCTTCGACCCAGAAGCTCATGTGAGTTGAAGGACTTTCAGTATATTAACTGTTCCACAGAAATGAGTTGAACTGAGTCCTCTGTACTATTGTGTGGACCAACTAGTTGGTATAATCCTTCTTACTGTATAAACCATATATTCATATGTGTCCTGATTTGGGCGAGAATTCTGTCATGGAGCCACCAACGCCTCATAGCAATGATCCCATGGCAAGGGGAGGAACGTGTGGCCTTTATATTGGTAAGGACGGTCTTCCTTGGTAACAGCAAATCTCTGAGGGCAGCTGTCAGTGTCTCTGGTTGCCCCCTCTCTTTATCCATCACACAGCATGGCAGGCATGAGTGCTATCACAGGAGTCTTGTTTCCTGTCCCCCTGTAACTGAGCCCAGAGAAGGACCCCCCTAGGAGAGCGTTCACAATTTCACATTCCCCAGCCCTCCACCTCTGGCTTGCCTCATCAGCAGCAGGTTAGCCAGGTAGCATGCCCTCTACTGTGCCATGGGAGAAGGTTTTAGTGCAACAGTCTCTTCCTTAGTCAACTGTGCTTTTCATTAAACGGCCACTCTAGATGAAAGGCCCATTTGCTTCTGAGTTACACCAATGGTGATTTCTTTTTAAGATCATTTTATTGGGGGCACGTACAGCTCTTATCACAATCCATCCATCCATCCATCCACTGTGCCAAGCACATTTGTATATGTGCCGCCATCATCGTTCTCAAAACATTGTCTTTCTACTGGAGTCCTTGATATCAGCTCATCCCCCCACCTCACCTTCCCTCCTTTTTGAACCCCCATTGTGATTTCTATATTTCTCTCCTGTCATGAGCTCCCCTAACACTGGCATGAGGGGTTCCCACTTATGTTAGTCCGGGTAGGCTAGAGAAACAAATTCATAGACACACATGTGGATAGAAGTGTAATGTTTATATACAAAAGGAATGGAACAATCCAGCTGTGGTTCTCAGGAGCTGCACTGGGTAGCGCCCATGACCACCAGAGGCAGTGATGCCGCCCCCCCCCCCCCCCACAAAGGAAAGGAACATTGAGAAAGTATCCCAGCCCAGTCCAGTTCAAGTCATAAGTCCGATATTAGCCCATATGCCCGATACCAGTCTATAAAGTCTCCTTCTGACTCATAATGTCACAGGCCAGTGGGTGCAGAATCCCAGCACTGGCAGGGGTCTCCCCATGGCTCCTCACTTTCAGGGCTCGGGGTCCATCAACAGCTTCCAGTGCTGGTAGAAGCAACTCAGTGCTGGCAGGGCTCTCCACGTGGCTTCGCCAGCTTCAGAGGTCTGGTTCCATCAGGGTTAAGGCTGTGTGGCTTCTCCTCTGTGTCGTCCAGCTCCTCCAATGCTGCCATCTTGTCTTGTCCGTAGTTTGTTGTCTCTGAGACTCACTCCCAACAAGTGGAGAGATAATTTCTCCTCTTCACCAGGGAAATACCGTGAGGTTTCCCAGAAGTCTCAGGAGAAAGCCATGCCCACACAGAGGCCTCATTGGCTACTCAATGGCTATCTCCAGATTAACAGGCTAGACTCCACCCCCACATCTCAATCATGAAATTAACATAAGCACGTGATCGCCACACCACTTAACAGCCTCTATTGGTTTTTGAGTCTTGCTCATTTCTGATAGTTCTTGACTCCCCCTCTCCACTCCAGCTGTCTGAGTGGGAGGCAGGGAACCTAGTTGGGTGGACCTGGTGCTAAGACCTGAGAGCGGGTGAGGAGCCAGCAGACAGCAGAGAGCCTGGAGAGCAGCAGGTATCTGGCTTGAGGGGCTGATGGGTGCTTATTGCATGATTTTGAAGCAGAACCAGAGCCATTGTCGTCCTTATTTAGGGATGGCTGCCATGGCCAGGAAAACTGTCAAGTCAGGAGACTTGCCCGAGTGTGTGAACTTTGTGGAGCGCCGAAGGATGGAGCAGTATGTTCAAAAGCATCCTAGCTGCGAGTGAGTCCAAGGGCACTTCCTGGGCTTGGGGTGGACAAGTGGCTTGGGGGAAGGATCATGAATGGCATTGCCTTCCCCTTGGAGACCACCCAAGCACACTGAGAGGGTCCTGGGGCCTGTTTGCTCTGGAACTGAGTAGATGACACCTAAGAGCAGCAGGTTTGGATAAAGAGCACTGGTACCGCCGAGGAGTAAACAGTAGGTGATCCTGCCACAGACAAACGAGGCCAGCTGCTACCTTCCAATGTATGTTCTCTGAAATCTCTGGAAATCCACAGGGTCACGTCTGCTCTGCCTGTGGAGTCACTATGAGCTGGAACTGGCCCGAGAACAATAGGTTTGGTGGTTTGGATGGGTTAGAGTTGGGTAAGGGTCAGTGCTGGGGGAAAGGCCCTTTAAGTAGATCGGCGACTTCAGACACTGAAGAAGCTGCGATCAGTGTCCCGGGCCTCCTAAACCAAGTAATCGGACTCACCGTCAGCACGTTTGATTCTGACTCATGAAGACCCTAGAGAGCGCGAATCATCAACTTTCTGGCTAGCAGTTTGGTGCCTGTGGCAGTCCCTAACTGGTGTCAATTTCACGATTGGGAATCTAGGGGTGAGGTCTAGCCTGTCATTCTGGGGATCGCCAAATGAGACCTGTGTGTGGGCATGGCTTTCTCCTGATAATTATGGAAAATCTGGCCATAATTCCTCATTGGAGGTGAGAGGCTTACCACTCAGTCCCTTGGAGATGCTCTACTGACAAGACAAAAGGATGACTCCCTGTGAGACATCCAGGGGGAGATGCCACGCGGGCTTACCCTGATGGAACCAGACCTTGGAAGCCAGAAAAGCCATGTAGAGACTCCTGCCCGTGCTGAGATGCTTGAGAAGCCACAGAGAGGCCCCTGCCAGCGCTGAACTGTTTTGACCACCACTGGGTACACAAGACTCTGCACCCACTGGCCTGTGATGGTCCTGGTGTCATTGCATGTGCCTTGTGAATCTGAAGAAGACTTTATAGTCTGGTATGGGACATATGGGATAACAGCAGACTTGTGGGCTCCGACTGGACTAGGATGCTTTCTCAATGTCCCATTCCTCTTGTATAGAAACCTCTCCCTTATATACATGTGCGTGTTTATGAATTCGTTTCTCTAGTCTACCCGGACTAACACGGTGCTTAACCACCAGGCTCCTGGGACTCCTGCGGTCGTCATAAGCCTTAGACATCAAGAAAGCAAACGCCCTGCCATCACATCCACCCCTGCTCACAGCGACCCTGTCGGCAGAGTAGACGTGACCCTGTGGCTTTCCAGAGCAGAACGGCTCAGCTCTCTCCTGAGGAGCGGCTGGTGGGGTCTACCTGCTGACATGGGGGCGAGCAGTCCAATGCACAGCTCCCTGCCGCACTAGGGCTCCGGCTCTCTCACTAGCAGCCCCTGGCCAGCAATCCAACCCCCCTAGGAGACGCCCCTAACGCGGAGTCAAACAGCTTGGCAGCGACAGGCACCCTTCCAGGGCCCTGCCAGCTTGTCCTCGCCACTGTGATGTCTGCTCGGGGAGGACTGTACCCCAGGGCCTCACTGCCTCAGATGGTTTTCTGAGACTCTAACTCGCCATGGGAGATGAGAGCCTCATCTTTCTTCCTTGGAGCAACCGGGGGGCTGGAACTGCTGACTTTATGGTTAGCCGCCCAGCACTGAGACGAAGACCCTTCACCACTCTGCAGAGGTGGAAATGAAGCTCCATGGTTTAATTTTCAGCCACGCCATTGATAGGACGGTAACAGCGGTTCTCAACCTGTGGGCCCCAACCCTTTCTCGGGGGTCGCCCGATTCATAACAGTTGCAAAATTACAGCTAGGAAGTAGCAACCAACGTCATTTTATGGTTGAGGTTTTGTGTGGCCACAACATGAGGCACTGTATCAAAGGGTGGAGGCATTCGGAAGGTTGCGAACCGTCTTTCAGGAGGGCGGTAACACTAGTCCCTATCATATGCGCATCTTGGAACCATTCAAAGTTGGAGATCAACTGAGCCGGGCTGACTCCAGGACACAGTTGAGAACAGTTAGGAGAGGAGGGACGCAGACAGGACAGACAGGGAGAAAGTGATGCCCTTGATGATGCATACGGTAAAGAGACTGCAGTCCGTGAGATGAAACGAGAGGCGTTTGAGTTTTTGAATAGAACATCAATCCGCTTTGTAAATCTTTACCCAATGGACAATCAGACATCTACAATTAAAAGAGAAAGAAAGGGGAAAAAATGAGTGGACAGAGAAGTCGAGGGTGCTATTGGGGTGGCAAGTGACAGGCAGCACCCAGGCCATGCACACACGTGACAAACATGTGCAGAAACACCTAGGAGGGGACTGGCTTCCCAACATCCTACACAGCAAGGACTCCCAGCAATAAAACTGGGCGCTAAAAGAAAACAGGACGCAGAAGGCAGAGGAGTTAGGGAGGGGGGGGGGTGTTGGTGCTAAGCATAGGCTTCAGATAGAAGTGGGTAACACATGGCCCCTTCTTTTCGACGTCTAAAAACAACTTGTGTCAGCAAAGAGCGGCACATAAGAAAACAGCGCACTCCCTTTTAGAGTTTAATCAGAGGTTCTGCTCTGCAGGGGTGTGTGCGCCTCCCCACTGCCCCCCCCACACACACACACCGCGGTGCCGCATGATGCTGCTGTCACGTCTGACGTGGTCCCCAGGCTCACACGTCCGTCCCAGAGAAGGAACACAGGGCCCCGCTGGGTCTAGTAGACTGTCTGGTTGGCTCCTGCAGTCTTTCCTTTTCAGTATCAGAACAATGAATGGGAGATGAGGAGGGAGAACAAAGGCAATCGTTTTCAAGAGGTGGGGACAAACAGAGGGCGGGGTCCTATGTGCCGCTCTGCTTTGTCAGTTCCCACGTGCCTTCTTGTTCTGGAGTTTTGTCCCCTCTCTTTGTCCTTGAAGGCCAGCTGTTTCCTTCCTTCTCCCACTGACCTCTTTACCTTGCCTCAGGAATGCTCACCTTCCACTGGCTGACCACCCAGCCTCTGCCCAGGGCTGGCTAAAGGCAGACAAACGGCTCCCACTGCACTTCACAACCACCAAGCTTCTAGGATTTAGAGCAGGCTTTCCAGACCCCTGGTGGCATAGTGGTTACATGTTGGGCTGCTAAGTGCAAGGTCACCGGTTTGAAACCAGCCACCACTCTATGGGAGAACGACGCAGGACTGTGACTAGATGAGAGGTTGATGCTTAGTGAGGAAATCAAAGGATTCCTTGGTTTGGAAATGAGTGACTGTTACTTGAATTACTTTGGAGATCCATGGAGATCACTGTGGTGGAAGTGTCCCATCCCTTTAAAGAACCACCATCATTATCGTGTATCCTCACCAAGCCTCTTCTGGACACAACTCCTTCTTCACACAGTACGGAATAGCTGACTATACAAAGAACACCGAATTCATCGTATCTGGTGATGATGCAGTCTGCTATAGAGAAGGACCTGAAACTGTAACTTTATGATCTAGCCGCAGATCCCCCTGAAATTGGTATGTCGTCTCAGAGAAGTGACTTGAACTCTCTGAATCTTATTTGGCCACCTATAAAATGGGGGAGCTGCACCCCCAGGTTTTCAGTGTTCAAATCTTTTGCAATCCCATGTAAACTGAAGCCAAAAACTGGAACTTCGGATGTAGGGATACTAGGGAGTTTCAAAATTCAACTCTGGGCTTTCTTGTCCTTTCTTTCTCCCCACTTCCCCTACCCCCACCTACCTCAGCCAATTTCTTTTACACACAAGGCCAGAAAGATCTCAAATGAAAACTCAATTATGTCATTTGGCAGCTTAACACCTGCCAGTGACTTCTCACTGCTTGAAGAATAAACCCTAAACTCGGTAGCACAGCATCCTAAGGACAACTTAAAACAGTGGAAAATTAGAGACAACATGTATGTCACTCCACAAGGAAATGGGTGCAATGCATATGATCACATCTCAGTAGACAGAATAGTATGGCTTGAGGTTAAAATGATGTTTGTGAAAACCAAGTGAGAACATGGAAAAGTGCTTGCAATGGCCTGGGAGGTTCTCTCTGGGGTTTTGTTTGGGGAGGTTGGGAAAAAAATCTTGAAGTATTTTCTAAAAGGACACAGAACACTCATGGAGCCTCTTTAGGAAGCTTTAAGAAAATGAAAAACTGCATTGGTGCAGAAAAGGCAAGGCAAGTCACACAGAGGAAATCCATCCCCCACCCAACCGTGACAAAGCACCTGCTCATTCTTCGAAGGTAGTAGGGGCTGTCTGTGAGAATTTCTTAGCCCATCTGCCCCGTTGGATGTCTTTTTATGTCTCTAACACAAAGAGCATTTAACAAGAATATTATCTGAGGCCCTCAAGGGTGCCCAACCTGTTGCTTTAAGGCGATGTACATCGAGGAGTACAGGGTGAGAACACGGAGTAGATTCTGATGGAGGAAATGTCGGGAACCAATAACTTCACCTCGTGACATTTTGGTTTAATACAGTTTCTGTGATTTTTGTGGCAATACTTTTTGACTTGCCCTAGTAGATAATCTCTACCACCTATATCATGTGTCATGTTTTACATAGCAGTTACTTGAATTTTCTAAGGTAGGCAGCCTCCTTGTCTACCTCCAAGATTCACATGATCAGAAAGTGCTTCTGGGTCACCGGAGAGGAAGACTGTGGTCTGCGTGGTTGTCTTTGTAGTCTCCTTCCAAGCTCAGAATCTCACTTTTTAACTTTTAATACAACATCACAAGAAAGGCACTGATCAAGGATTTCGAGTCATACGTAATTAAGATCTTGAAGACCGTAAATGGTGGGAGGAGGAGGCTAGTATGACTGGATGGTCAGAGCTGCACTGAAATCCCCTGCAAAAGAACCGGGTGAAAGAGTGGGCATGTTTCTGCAGCCCAAGCTCTGGACCTCCTCTGAGGAATGGGAACTTCTGCTAATTACCCCTGAGTATCTCAGAGGGAGGACTTGACACAAAGCATCCTGCAAAAAAAGAAAAAAACCTACAGATTTCGTGCTGTGCACAATATATTAAAAACACTGAAATACTCCTAATCATTGTTTTAGATCACAATGCTGTAAAATTAGAAACCAGTCATATGACAATCAACCCCCAAAAGTCAATGAGTGACTTTTGAACAACAAAGAGTGAACAACACTTCATTGGCATGTGACCAGAAAACCAAACCTTCAGACACGAGAAGAAAAGAAATTAAGAACAGAAATAAATGAATACAAAAATTAACTAGAGGGGAAAAAATCAACAAGACAAGGAGGTGGCTTTTCAAAAAGATTAACAGAAAATGATAAGCCACTGGCAAACCCACCAAAGGCATCCACACTGGCACAGAAGAAACAAGTCTATCTTTCATTGCAGGCGATGGAGTCCTATTTATAGTAAATCCCAAAGATTCCATTTTAAAAATGCTGAAACTAATTGGAAAATTTGGCAACATGGCAGACTAAAAGATGAACATTCAGAATTCAATTGGATTCTTTATATGGACAGGAAAGAAACCTGGGATAAACAAAACACTATTAAAAAACAAAAACGAAGTAGGACTCATTTCACTCCCAGATGTTAAAACCTACTATATAGCCATGACAATCAAAACAGCATGATACTGGCTCAAGGATAGACAGGAAGATCAATGGATTAGAACTGAGAATCCAGAATACAATCAAGAAGCTATGGACACTCGATCTTTGATAAAGGACTGAAGACATTACATAATGACAAGCTATTATGTAATATAGCTGTTCAATCAATAGTGCTGGAACATTGGATCTCTACCTTCCAAATGATGAAATAAGACTCATACCTGACACCATGTACAAAAAATAATTCAAGGTGGGTGAAAGACCTAAATACAAACTCTAGAAAGGCCATCATGGAAAATAGGGACAAAGTTATAGAAGACATAAACAGACTCCTGAACAAAGTGAAAATACTCACACTATAGAAAACAAAATAGAGGACTTAGGTTCCTTCTAAAACAATGACATTTATCCACATCAAAAGAGTTCATTAAAGTGCTATAAGAGAGCTCCCAGATTGGGAAAAAATACTTAGTAGTAATAGGTAGGGGACTAATTAAAAATCCATAGACGGGCTGAGCCCCGGTGGCGTGGTGGTTGTGCACGGGACTGCGGCCCACTGGGACGGAGGTTCAATTCCAGCAGTGGGGCTGGGCCTCCTACTCCCACCTCCGGAGAGCAGTGATGCCAAAAAAAAAAAAAATCCATAGACAACTATAACAGCTAATAAGAAAAATACAAATTACTTAATTTTAAAAATGGGCACAAGACATAGAACGACAATTTGCTAAAGATGACACCCAGGTAACCAACAATCATATTAAGAAATGTTCACGGGCTGAGCCCCGGTGGCGTAAATGGTTGAGTGCAGGACTGCGGCCTGCGGGCTTGGCGGTTCAAATCCAGCAGCGGCTCTCAGGAGCAGCACTGGGTAGCGCCCACGACCCCCAGAGGCAGTGATGCCCCGCCCCCCTCAAAAAAAAAAAAGAAATGTTCATGATCATTAGCAATAAAAGAAATACACAGGAAAACAACAAGGACATACCACCTTACATTGGTACTCTTTGCAAAATTAAAAGAAAACAAACAAAAACTATAAATGCTGGATAGACTCTGACAGACTGAAGTACTTACACGTTGTTGGTGGGATTGTAGAATTGCACAGCCACTATGGAGGATAGTGTGATGCTTCCTTCAACAAATGCAAATACAAATACCTTACACAAGGTTTTTGCTTGGCATATGTCCTAAAAAAAAGAACAAAACATATATGCACCTATGTTTATCGCAGCAATTTCTAGAATAGCAAAAGCATGGAAACAATGAAAAAACTTTGACTGGACTGAGTCCCAATGGCATAGTGGTTGTGCGCACCACGTAGTGGTTACACCAACCACCATCTCTCTGCCTCCATGATTTCTGTTGTTCATCCCCCTGGGGGGAAGGTGGTTATTGCCTCTCCTCACCTTCCCCCTACCCTCCTGGTATCACTGTTGCTATTCCTATTCCTGCATTTTGTGTGTTGTGAGCTCTTACTTCTTACCTGTCTTTGTACATGCTCTGATCTAGCCCACAGTGGAAGGCAGGACTGGGGTAATGATCGTGGGGGGTGAAGAAGCCTCGAGGAATGAGAGGGATATTGTGTGTTTCATTGGCGCTATACTGCGACCTGATTGACCCATCCCTTCCTTGTGATGGTTCTGTGAGTGGATGTACCATTGGCTACGGATGGGACTTGGGTCTCTGCTCCGACACCCCTCATTCTCAACAATATGGCTTTTGTTTGTTTGTTTGTGGTCTTCTGATGCCCTTTACCCAATCCCATTGATACCTCATGATTGCATGGGCTGCTGTGCTTCTTCCATGAGGGCTTGTTGCCTCTCTGCTACATGACCATTTATTTAAATTCAAGCTTTTAAGACCCCAGACACTATAACTTTTGACAGCCAACCACCATCCTGTTTCTTCACCATATTTGCTTATGCACCAATTTGGTCTTCAGTGATCGTGTCAGGAGGGTGAGCATCACAGAATGCCAGGTTATTAGAACAAAGTGTTCTTGCATTGATGGGAGAGCTTTAGCAGAGGCTCAGTGTATTGTCAATGCACCTATTTTAATGAATTAATGTATTTGCATATGTACACACCTAGGCTTAT
Organism: Nesogale talazaci; assembly: GCA_004026705.1. Taxonomy (NCBI): domain Eukaryota; kingdom Metazoa; phylum Chordata; class Mammalia; order Afrosoricida; family Tenrecidae; genus Nesogale; species Nesogale talazaci. Next base: position 34,914 of record PVJH01018486.1, on the reverse strand, counting down.
TATACCTGTATCCATAGCTTTGCTTCCTAGATCTTTCCTCTGCCTCCTTTTACCTTCCCGCTGCCCCACCATCATGCTCACCCTTCTTCTGTCTCTTAGTAATTCCTTTCAACTAGATTTCTGTTGCTTCAATACCCCCGGGATCTTTATGTCTTCCTCTTTATTGATCATTTCCTCGTAATTCCCTAGTTATTAAATCTTGTCCAGTCAAAGTTAGTTAATTTCATAAAAATAAATATTGTAGGACACTATTATGCTTTAGAAGTTTATTTTTCATGGCCAATAGTAGATTGCGGACATGACAGATCATGGAGAAGGTGTACATATTCTTAAGTTAGTTTTAGATGTTTTGGGGATTTTTTATGATTGGGATACCATTATTATAAAGGAAAATAAAGAGAGAGAAAGGTATCTTTTACAGTAAAGAATAAGGACTTTAGGAACAATGGATGCAGCCAGTGTTGGGGCAGGGGGGTGGGGGCAGGGGAAGAAGAAGGAAGGAATCAAAAATTATGGAGGTAAAGAAGGTGAAAAAAAAAGGAACAATAAAGAACTACATATACAGAGGCTTCAATAGATACTGTTATTGACTTGGTTTGATGAGATGGCCTTTCGATCACAGAACATGCTTCTCTTTTTAAGAATTATATTCCATACACAAAAGAGCATGTGTGTGCGTGTATGATGTGTATGAGAGAGAGAGAGAGAGAGAGAGAGAGAGAGAGAGAGAACAAATGAATAAAGTTAAAAATTTTAAAGAGAGAAGAACACAGCTTTAAAAACCTTCCAGAGTCCTTACCTATGAAATTCTAACTTTGGTCTGGGTCTGAGAGGTTATACATGGATGAAGAGGAAAATGGAAAGGGACTTGGCTGCTTTTTGTGACATATGGGTTCATTTCAAACAAACCAACACTGTAAAAACCTTGGGAGGCCCCTTTCTCACTAGGGGCCCCCTCATTATTCCTACGGCTAGAAGGAAGGAAAAGTGACTTCAGATGAACATTCTTTCTAGACTGACCCACCTGACCCATAGAGGGGTCACTGGCCATCATGAGATTTGAGACTCATTTGTGCCCACAGGCTATCTTCACCAAGATCAGAATCTTGTCAGGAGACGTACAGAAACTCAGCCTACTCACCAAATGCAATTCTACTGGAAACTTAGATGTCGGGCTTCGCCCAAACCTAAAAACACATGTATACTTTCAACCATTTCAGGAGTGATGACAACTAGGTATGCTAGGTGCCTGGTATGCAAGGGTTAGCAAGGCAACAGAATCCCATATGGTGGTTGAAACGCCCCTTCTTAAGTAAGTAAGTAAGTAAATAAATAAATGGACACCAGTGAGGAGTGGGCTCTGAGAGATGGGTGGACATTGGGCGCGCTGCAGGAATTAAGCTGGGGCAGTTTCAGAGCGATGGACGGAAGAAATGGTGCAGGTTGAGGTGGGACTCACTGGGATGGAAAGTTATGTAGATTCTATTCTTTGGATTTTGTACAAGGAGTGACCTCCAGCAACCTTGGCCTCCTTTCACTCCTGTCCAGGATTTCTACTCCCCTGTACCTTTCTCACCTTTCACTGTATTCCTCGCCCCTCTCCTCAGAACCCTCAATTTCCAATGAAATTCTCAAACATGAAAAGTAACTTCCAAACGCTTTTCCAAGATTTTGCACCACAGCGATAGTCAGAGGCTTCATGACCAGGACCGACAACCTGACTATATAAAACCATAAAACAACAAAACCACAAAAACCTCTGGAGAGCAGCCTGCCGGTGAAGAAGTACTGGTGGAATGTGAATTGATGAGGTCTTCCTAGTGCTTAGCACAAAGGCGCTCTGGGGGCCCAGTGCTTAAGCACCTAGGTCTAGCTAACAGGTGGCCTCAACCTGCCAGTTACTCTGGGGAAGAAGTCAGGGTTCTGTGTTTCTATTATAAAGTGACTGGATTTTAAGCAGGACACCATTAACCGGGGTGGGGCATGTGTTCTTGATTAAAAATGTGGCCTATATGGAGCAACCAAAATCTTCATAGAACGCAAAAATAGTGTTGTAATATATTTATTTTAATTTTAAAATGCCGCAGGATGTTGTTAAATTGTTAAGAAGTGGGATGTCTGGTCACTTGACTCTATTGCCACCTCAGAAACCCTAGGGACAGTCCAGCTCTGTCCTCCTGGGTAGCCATGAGTCTGAATGGACTCAACAGCAAGAAGAATTTTTTAAGTTCTGATTACATACAAGGGAGTATCCCCTCAAATGGAATTTTTTTCAAAGCTATGTATTTGATTAAACAAAACAAAACAAAATACTCTCCATGACAATACACTTGTCAAATCTGTGATTCCATTCTTGGAAACATTTTTTTAAGTTCATCTGTGTGGACAGAAGACAGCACCCACCTCATTTTTTTCTTTGCCTCTTCAAATTGCTGTCCTTTTATGTCCCTCTGCATTCTCAGAAACAAAAGAAGTTACATGGAACAAAGTCAGGTAAGTAAGGGGCAAGAGAGGTATGTTGGTTTTTTTTTTTTTTGCCAAAAATTAGTGCACTGAGATGGCTGTGTGAGCAGGTGCATTGTTTTGTTGCACACCATTAAAGGCCATCTTTTCAGAACCTCTAAATAGAAAAGCTTGATTAACAGTCTGACCTAGTGGAATGAACTCCAAACACATTACAAGTTGACATTTTCATCTTTTCAGGAAAATGACGGATGTCCAGAATGAGACTTGTTATCAATTGACATTGCACGTGAGTTTTTCCCATAGCACTGCCCTTGTAAGCTGTGTTCAACATTGCAACAACTTCTGTGGCATTTTTCCAGAGCAAGAAACAAAATTTCACAGCCACATACTGTTTTCTGAAATCAGTCATCACAAAAAATGAGGTCTGAGAGAGACTGTTATTTACAAAAAAATTCACTGTGACCAGAGAGAACCTTTCCAGGTGATGCCGCTGGGTGCACTAACTCAGTGCATCCAGTGTGTTGCCTGGATGCTTGTCTAAAGGGGGGGAAATGCATACTATGAAAGTTCTCCTCCACGTGGCACAATTCTGGACTTTTGGGTACCCCCTTGCTAGTCAAGTCTTGGAGGCCCCCTGCCCTCAAAGAAAGTTGAGCCTGCCTGTAGGATCTGTTCTCCTGAGAGTGAGACCAGAGTTGCTCTCATGTAGCAGGCAGAACCAGAATTCTAAAATAAGAATCAATGGAGAGGATCCTTGAAATCAGCCTTTCTCCTACTAATCATCCAGGTCCTCCTGGAGGGCACCTAAAGTTATTTCTTTCTCTTTATCAGATTTGACTAATTGGCATTGCATTGTGTTTTTCGTCTCTTTTTTTAATAATAGTTTTTTTTTTGCTTTACTTTACACAATCCTATCCAGCCATTCACAAATAATTCTGTTGTTCATTGCCATTGAGTGGGGTTATACAGTCATCATTGCTGTCAGCTCCCCATATCTTCCCTTTCCCCACTGTCTTCCCATACCCTTAGAGAATCATCACTCCTATGACGGTTTCTGAAGGGTTCTTTATCTTGACTTTCATGTACAGAACAATCTTAAATATACAGCTGAACATAAGCAAATCTATCATGGTGAATGAGAATAAACAAAGTCATAATAGTAAGGTGAAGAAATATTGGAGAACTAGAGGACAGTTATGTGTGCTTTTCACCTCTTGATCACCTTGTGAGAGAGGCTGATGAGGGAAGAAAGAGGCAGTACGAACTCTGGGTCGAGTTATTCACTCATTACATGCCTACTCTTGGGTGTCATCAAGAATAATCTGTGCTCAATTTCCAAGAAAAACCAGACAAACACATGAATGACAATGAAAATGCATTGCATTAGGTATGGCTTGGCGTCACCTTATTGACAATGGGTTTGGGGTTGCTCCTGTCAAGAGACTGTGAGCCCTGGTGGTGTGGTGGGGATGCACTGGGCTGTGTTCTGAATGGTGGGCAGTTTGAAACCCGCTCCTGGGGAGAAAGACGGAATTTTATACTCCCATAAACAGTTACTGTCTAGGAAACCCACAGGGATTGCTAAGAGCCAGCCGTGACTTGAGGGCAGTGAGGCTGGCTTTGGTTTATATGGAGAAGAGATTGAAGTTGTCAAGAGTTTCGTTTTGTTTGGATTCCCCATCAGGGCTCACGGAAGCAGCTGCTAAGCACTCTGACAACTTATTGCATTGGCCATACCTGATGCACACACAGACCTCTTTAAAATGTAGAGGAGCCAGGAGGTCATTGAGGACTAAGGTGCGCCTAGCCCGACCAATGGGATTTTCTTTTTCTTTTTCCCCCTCCTAACCCTAACCAGTGGGATTTTCCATGGCCTCACGTACGTTTGAAAATTGGAGAATGAATAAGGAAGACCGAAAGAAAAGCGATGCACTGGACCTTTGGTTTGGGATAAAGATATTGTGGACTGCTCGAAGAACAAGCAAATCTTTCTTGGACAAAGTACAGCCGCCGTGGTCTACAATGTGAGGACGACGACGAGCCTTTGTGTCACGCGATCAGGAGAGACTAGTCCCTGGAAAAGGACATGGTGCTGGTAAAGATGGGCGGCGAGAAAGAAGAAGGCCATGCAGGAGATGGACTGACGCCGTAGCTGCAACAGGGGGCTCAAGGCCGACAATGGTGCGGACGGTGGTTTGTTCCATTGCACCTCGGGTGCACGCTATGAGTCAGAACTCATTTGAACAGCACCTAACAACATCAACACCCATTCTTCAAGTCTCAGGAGCGCTGCGATCTTATCATGCAGCTGCTGCAATGCATCTTATCACTATGGAAATGTTTAACGCAGGAAATCAATCACCTCTTGCCGGAAGACGGTGTCTTAAATGTTAACTATTCTCACAGACCTCCGACCCAAGAAATGCCTCCTCTGGTTCCCTGACATGCGCGAATATGTATGCACAGAGACCCATTTCCCCTTCAAACATCCGCCTGGACTTGATACCGTGGGAGTCCTAAGTCACTGTGTTCCACTGCTCAGCTGTGGCTGCCCCGTTTCCTGCCGGAGCCTGCTCAAGGCTAGACAGAAGGGTGATGTTCCATTTGCTCTGTAAACAGTTAAATGTCACCCTCTGATGTGTGCCCACTTTGAAGTTTCCTGGCCTTATGGAGGAACCTACCTGCCTCCCTCAAGACTCCTCTCGCAGCCCGCACCCCCACCCCCCACCCCACCCCTGTCTGGTCTATAAACAGACCTTTCTTGTTGTCATTGTTCATTTCTTCCCTCCCAGGCCTTTCAGCGGTGGAGCTTCTAACTGCCTTACTCACCAAAATAGCAACAAACACACCGTTCAGGGCTTCCTATAAGTCAGACACTCTTCAAAGCACCTCGAGATATTTTAACTCATGCGGTTCTCCCAACACCCACCTGAGGTACACACCGTCAAGAGGCGCGTGTCCCCAGCACGGGAGGAGACGGCGGCTCAGAGGGGTTAAGCACCTTGTCCGGGACCACTCACCTTCAAAGAGGCCGAGCCTAACCCCTCAACCACTGTGCCCCTTGCTCCAACGGCTCCTGCTTCCTTTTACGTCTGCCTTCTAGTCAAGTGCACGCAACCAGCGTGGGATGCTCTGGCCTGGACACATGACAGCGTCGCCAAGCTCTGGATGAGGTTGGATAAAGGGCCGAAGAAGAATCGGAGACTATGAAAAGCACCAGGGGCTGCGAAAGTCATCTGTCATCTGGAAGAAATACGGCTAGAGGGCTCGGTGGAGGCAAGGATGGGGAGATGCCCTTGGACAGTCCTACATACTTGGACATATTGTCAGGAGAGACCTGGCCTTTGGGAAGAATGGTTCTCAACCTGTGGGTCGCGACCCCTGTGTGTGTGTGTGTGTGTGTGTGTGTGTGTGTGTGTGAATGACCCTTTCTCAGAGGGATGAAAATAATTTTATGCTTGGGGTGGGGTGGGGGGGGAGATGTCACCACAACATGAGGAACTGTACTCAAGGGCCGTGGCATCAGGAAGGCTGAGAGCCACTACATCCTGTGTGGTAATGGAGAGGGGGAGCGCAAAAGAGGAAGACCCTCAAGATGAAACGACACCAGGGCTCAAGCATAGGAATCCTTGTGAGGAGGGCCCGGGACCGGGCAGTGTGTGGTTCTGTTGTGCACAGGGCCGGTCGCTATGGGCCAGAACCCACTCGACGGCCCCGCAAACAGCACCACTGTTCGGCTAAAACCAGCAACCACATGGCATTCAGAGCCGAAGAAAGACAAAGCCCTGGCCTCAAAACGCAAAGGGCGGGGATAACAGGCAAACTGAAGTGCAATGGGCCGCGCGGGCGAGAGGAGGCGGGCCGGGCCCAGGCTGCACCCGCAGCCTTGACGTGGGGGCGGGGGTCAGCGCTCCGCAAGACGCTGTTCGGTTGGCGTCGCTTCTCCCGTCTCTTCCAGGTGGGGAAACTGCTGTTTCCTTTCCGCTCTATTTCCAGAGAGCACCGGATTGGTAACGGACGCGACGCCTGCCCTCGCCCCCCCCCCCCCCCCCCCGGTGACCCAGAGCAGAACCGGACTCTCTACGACCTCCAAGGGGTCTCGACCTCCAACCTCCTCGCGCAGAGTCCTGTGCAAGTGTCTCCCTCCGGCACCCCCACCCTCCTCCGGACGCAAACCCTAATGGAGACTCCGCCAATTTGAAAGAAGCCCCCAGACCCTAAGTTTCTTCTTTCTCCCAACCAGGTGGCGGGTGCTGTGTTACCATGGCAACCAGAACCTTGGCAGGAGCTGGGTCCCTGGAGGTGGGAAATGCCCGTTTAGCGCAGGGCTGTGATTATTCCCAGCATCCAGAAGGGGTTCCCTCTGACTGCCTTGCCTTGCCTGGATCTCACTTGCCTCCACCCGAGCCCCACCCCACACCCCTCAGGGGCTGATAAAAATATCCCAGGGCGCCCCCCCCCCCCCCCCGAAAAGACATGGTGGAGAGCTTCAGAGGAAAAACAGAGAACTGCGAAGTGGAAATCAAAGGTTCTGTGAAATGCCTATCAAAATAACACGTGAGCTCCATTTATGGCTAAATTTGGAATTCACATAAACTCCGCGGTGCTTGCAAACGATACCGGCCACGCTCTTCTTCTTCCCCGCCAGGGAGAAGTCACAGCCAGCCAGAAATGGAATGCTTGCAGGCAGATGACTTCCAAAGCGGAATGACAGCGATCACCACATACATGTACAGCCACAGTGATAGATAAGGGGTCAGACTGGCCAAACACTTCAGGCAGGAACGGCGAATGCTTTAAAAAAAAAAGTTTGCTCTGATGTGAAGCGGGGCCTCCATCCCCTGTACGCACTTAGAAGGAATGACATCACCTTTTGCGAGAATCAAGTGAGCAAGCTGACTGCATGCAGGCCAGGATAAGGGTGGGCCTGGTATGAGGGGCCCCTCAGCCCGAGGTGGGAGACGCGGCAGGGGAAAGAGCATTCTGGAACAACACGGCCATTTCCCAGGCAGCCTATCTCAGGAAAGATGCCTGCTTGAATGTGTCCAATAGATTCCAGCTGCCCTGAGCTGGAAACCAGCCAAGATAAGCCTGCTTCCCATTTTTCCTTTACTCCAGGAGACCAGGAGATGTTTATTTCAAAGGGTGGGGGAAGGAGAAGGGATCTTAATGCTCCAGTGTTATTTTACCCTTTCAGAGACTGGGTATCCCCGCCCCTCTGCCCCCAAGAGCTCACCTTCCTTCTCAATCTGTGCTGGCCCAGAGGCTGCTTTCCAGTCAAAAGCTTTGTAGTTTATGTCTGTTTTCTGGTCGAAACCCTGGGCAGACACCCCCCCCCCACCCTCACCCCATCAACACCCCGGGTGGAGAGAGTTCTGTGGTTCTGAGATAAACTCATCTGCAGGCATTAATCAGTTAATCAGGAGAGGCCTGGCTCCTCTTGTCTCCCTGCCAGCTCCTCCTGATAATTGGGGAGGTTCTGGAAAGGAGCGTCAGGGTCCTGGGGAGCCTGCTGGGACCCGCTACAGTCTCAGACTTCAGTGATCTCGTCTGAGAACTGAGGACCAATCATTCCTGTCCCTTTTTCCTAGCAGAGGCATGGTGAGATGCATGAAACCATTAAACGGTTCAAAGCTTTGGCACTCACTGGATGGCCCCCAGGTGACCAGTCTCAGCCTTCCCAAGAGCTGGTGACAAGTGCAGACTCCCAGGCAGCCCCAGATCCAATCCTCAAACCAAACCTGCTTCCCTGGAGTCGTTTGCCACCCATGGCCACCCAACAAGACAGAGTGGGACTGCCTCCGTCGGTTTCTGAGGCTGTAAGTCTGCGTGAGAGCAGAAGAGCCTCATCTTTCTCTCCAGGAGTAGTTGGTGGATTTGAACGACTGACCTGCGGCTTAGTAGCGCCGTGTGTAACTCACTGTGCCATCAGGATCGTCAGGTGAGTCCTATGCAAATGAAAGCTGGAGAAGTACGAGTTTCCAGCAACTCTGCATATCTAGACCATGGACCCTACTGGCACAGTTAGATAAGCATTGAACAGCTAACTGCCAAGGTCATTCAAGTCCACCAGCCACAGTGTTCAAGCCCACTAGCCACTCAGAGGGAGAACCATGAGGCTCAATTCTAGGCAGGAGGGAGAACCAATGTGTCTCCCCACTGTCTATTCCCATGAAGATTTACAGCTTCAGAAACTCTTTAAAAGGACCCTTCTGAATTCAAATTAACTCGATGCCCATAGGTTTTGGTTTGGGTAAGGTATGACCAAAGAAGCCAGGTGAGCACTAGCCCGGCTGCTAATAGAAAAGATCCACCCAGTGGCTCTGCAGTAGAAAGACCATCTCCTTCCATATAGATGAACCTATTGCTCTTTAGTAGAGGCCTGGTCCCGCTAGCCCTGTGGGACAGAGGAAAACCGTCCGCAGGGTTTCCTGGACTGTAATCTTTATGGAGCCCTGATGGCACAGTAGGCTTCTCACCACAAACCCACCAGGTGCTCTGCAGGAACAAGATCAGGTAGTTTGCCCCTGTAAATATTCAAACCCTATTGTGTTAGTCTGGGTAGACTAGTGGAACAAATTCAAGGACCCACATATGGATATAAGGAAAGGGTTTATATACAAAAGGAATGTGGCACTGAGAAGGCATCCCAGCCCAGTCCAGTACAAAGTCATAAGCCTGATATTAACCCAGATGCCCAAAATCAGTCTATAAAGTCTCCTTCAGACTCACGAAGTCACAGGCCAGTGGGTGCAGAATTCTGGCGCTGGCAGGGGTCTCCCCATGGCTCCCTGCTTCCAGGGCTCAGGGTCTATCAACAGCATCCAGTGGTGGCAGAAGCAACTCAGTGCTGGCAGAGGTCTCCATGTGGCCACTCCAGTTTCAGAGGTCTGGCTCCATCAGGGCAAAGCTGTGTGGTCTCTCTGCCGGCTCCTCCAGCTTCTCAGACGCTGCCATCTTGTCTTTTCCGTGATTCATCGTCTCTGAGACTAACTCCCAGCAACCAGGGAGATCGCTTCTCATCTTCATGAGGGAAATATCGGGAGATTTCTCAGACATAGCAAGAGAAAGCCATGCCCACACAGAGGCCTCATTGGCTACTCAATGGCGATCTCCAGATGAACAGGCTGTACTCCACCCCTACATCTCAATCATGAAATTAACATAAGCAGATGGCCACCACACCTAGGAAACCCTAGGATTTCCGAGTTCTGCTCGAGCCCTGAAGGGTTGCCATATATCAGAATTCCCTCATTGACGTTGAGCTTGGTTTTTGTGTTTTGCTTCTCTGGAGTGTCACTGACCCCGCTCCGAGTGTGCCACACTAGAGAGGACACTGAGACCTGCCAGGGGCTCTGGTAGGTGGGTTATTGTATTTGGCATCTGCTATAATGCATGCCTATAGTGCCTCTCTGGAAGGGCCCTGGTGGAGCAATAATGAAAGGTGAGCACCAAGCAGCTGTGGGGAAGAAGGGAGACCTGGCCATCTCGCCCAATGAAGGTCACAGCTAAGAAAAGCCGGTCCATCGTGCAGGAACCCCATGCATTGGAAACAAGCTTGCCTTGAAGGCCCTGCTCAAATGCAGACTGTTGGACCCCACCCCGAGAGGATCCGAGCGAGTTGGTCTGGAGTGGAATCTGCATTTCTCACAAGCTCCAGGGGGTGTTCTTATGGCTTGGTACAGGGACCCCCTCATCCACCCCCACACCACGAGAAAGGGCCCTCGTCTGTTGGGGATGTCTGAATAGGTTTCTTATCTCCCTTACTGATCCCTCTATGGTGAGAGGGGCTATTTCTCAAAACTCTTGCCACCGAGTCCATCCCAACCCATAGCAACCCTGTCGGACAGAGTAGAGGCACCCCTGTGGGCTTGGGAGACTGTTTATGGCCATAGATCACCTCATCTTTCTGGAGCCGCCCTTCAAGTCTAGCTGCTGGCCTTTGGGTCAGCACCCCAATTCATAACGCAAATGCCACCGAGACTCCTTAGGCCAGCAGTTTCATTCCGTCTGGCATGCTGTTCAAGACATTCACAGGCTCCGGACATCGAGGACTGGACATCTTTTTGAGGCTACTGTCTCTCACCACAAGTGTGGATACCTGTCCTCCCTTGTGGCAATGGAAGCACTAAGGCTAAGGGAGAGTGAAGCGTTTTCCTAAGGCCTCATAGTTAGAAGCGGCTGGCTTAGCCTGGGCTCCCTAAAAAGCAGAAGCTAAAACTGAAAGGCGAGTCTTTCTAGTGTTCCAGATGGTGAGGGGCCGAGCAGGGGAGGCTGGTGAGTGACAGCTGGCCATCCCCTAAGGACAGGCCACGGGGAGCCTTCCTGGCAGCACCCAGTACCCAGGTTCTATGTTACAAAAACTGTAGCCCCCAAAGCTTCCAGGGAGGTCCTGCTGGAAAGCTGCTTGGCCTCACTGGAGTCTGATGGTCAGTTCTGCAGACGAGCCTGAGGAAGAATTCTGAGAGGCGGAGCAACTTTGATCAAAGGCAAGGGGGTGGCATCTCCAAGCCTAACATCTCTCTCTGACCTCAGTCTGCCTGACTCCAGAGGGCATGTGTTAACTTGGCCATCCCAGCAACATGCCCACCTGCAATGAGGTAACTTCCAGGTCTCTTGTCTTTACCCCCTCCGCTCTCTGAGGGGGCCTGACTCGGAGCCTGACATCACTCTTGGCCGTCCTCTTGGGCTGTTTCTGCAGACATGTTTGTGCCTGGGATGGGAGCGTGGGTGTGTGGCCGAGGGGGGTGGGGGAAGAGCATCTTTCTCTGATCTTCTCTCTCTGGTTCAGGGGTGGTGGTGGGTGGTTTGGAGTCCCCAGCGTCGAGCCCAGTGTCTGGCCCACAAATGGACCTCAGTCCAGTTTGGTGGAATGGAGGTACCTACATCTAATTAGGGGTGGCAGAAGGAAGAGGCAAGAACAAGGACTGGGTTGATCGGCTTGGTCCTTCGGGGAAAAATAACAGCAAGAGAGGGAGCCGTGGATCTTGGCACCCCCTCTCCCATCTCACTCTTCTGAGGCTGAAACGCCTATTTTGGGTAAATGCGGATCATAGCAGGGGCCGGTGTCTTCAGTCCAAGGCCGCAAATGCACGAAATAAGAGCCAGGCTTACCACCGTCACAAGAGTTTATTTTTAAAGTAACCACGCCTGACCTTCAGGCTGGGAGGACTGCAGACTCTGATGTCCTGGTCAGGGCCACCCCTGCTCAGCAGAGAAAAGCCACCAGGTCCAAAGTGGAAGAGGACCCCCAACCTTCCAGTGCCCCGCTTCCCACCCCCACTCGAGCAAAGGAAGGACATCCCCTCCCATCGGTCACCTACACGCTGACCATGGCCTGCTTGACACTCACAAATCACAAGCTGTTGCTCTTGGCTGAGCGTTCCAGCGTCTCAGCATCAAGGGTAAGTGTGAGTGCGCCATGCGGGGCCGAGGGCAGAAGGCTCTTGCACGGAGCTTCCTCCCCCCTCCTTGCCCTCCCCTGAGGAGTGTCCAGAAAGCACTTCTTTGAATGGCTGTGTTTTGTCCCCTGCCAACGAGCCACAAATCAACAGCGAGCATTCGTCCCTCGGTGCAGCAAAGGTAGCCAAAGATTGAGGGTCTCTGTCCCAGTTGAAGGACATGCTGTCCAAAGACGTGGTTAATATTTGGGGTGGGGTGGAGAGTGGGTGCAACAATTGGTCTCCTCCCGTCTGGAACCGCGAAGGGTGAAGAAAATCAAAGCTGCGTGGAAAGAATTAGTTGGCAGGACAAATGGACCATGAGACGCGTAGCCACCGTGACCCAGAAATGAGAAGAACCAGATGGTGCCCAGCTGCCACCACTGCCTGCCCTACAAGGGATCACAGTAGGAGGTCCTGGACGGAGTGGGAGAAAAGTGGGGAACAGAGCCCCTCAGTCACTAAACAGATCAGACTTCTTGACCTGATAGAGGCTAGTGGGAACCCCTCACACGCCCTTCCAGTCTGGAATGGAATACACCGTGGGGACTCAGCTTTCAGCCGGAGGAGGACCAGGTTTTCCTAAGCAGAACAATCACACCAGGAAGGCCAGTACTTCCCGGCGCAGCCAACCATGCTCTAGGGAGCAGCGTTTACCCAGGGATCATGGGAAGGGTCTGAGAGAAGGTTGAATGGAGGAATGAGAAAGAGTGTGGCATTTCGTGTGGGAATTTGAGATCAGTGGCAGGAAACAAAATGTAGACAGGATTGCTAAATGGAAAACCAATAAGCTCTATAAATTTATTGCAAATCACAGTACAAAAGGATTAAAGAGGAGATTGGGAAAAAGTGAGGGAATCTGTATTCCCTTGGTGGGACGTGGGGTGACATTTTCCCTCCTCACAAATTGTACTTTTTCTTATTTAGTCTTTATATCAATCAAGAATAACGCTGGGGTGGTGGTGGCAGTGTCCCTTTGCCCAGTGCCTCCCAGCCTGGGCCATTTCCCTGCCTGGTGCACCATGGCAGGCAGGCAGGTAGGCTTCCATCAAAGTGTGACATGATGGAGGCGAGATTCAGTGCACTCATGGCTGACAGACGCAAGAGGGAGGACAGTGCAGAACTGAAGATCAGACAATCAAGAGAAGGTGGCTGCTGACCCACGAGCTGACCGGGGATCTGGTCTTCCCTCCACTGTGGATACTGAGCTGGGTCCATTTTCCCAGAATATCCTCAGTTGACGGCAGCAAGGTGGTCAACCTGCCCATCCTCATATCTCTTCCAACCCCGAACACCAGAATGACAGCCCTGAGGGTAGGGGGAGAAAGGAGGGAGGTGGGGGAAGGGGAGCTGATAGCATTGATGACTGTATAACTCCACTGGAGGGGAGTGAACAACATATATCAATCATATGTGAATGGATATACTGGATGGTGTATGGTACAGCGATTGTGTTAGTCCAGGTAGACTAGAGAAACAAATACAGGGGGACTCAAATGTATATAAAGAAAGAGCTTTATATACAAGAACAATTGAATATTGAGAAAACATTCCAGTCCAGTCCAGATTAAGTGCATAAATCTAGTATTACCAGATACCAGTATGTCCGATACCAATCTATAACTTCCTCTTCAGATTCACGAAACACATGTCATGATGCGGCATATAGGATGAGCACAGGCAGTGGGTGGAAAGTCTTGTGAACCCAGTGGTGGTAGAGGCAGGTCAGCATTGGCAAGGGTCTATGTGTGCCTCCTTCCGCTCCAGGGCTCTAGTGTAGCTCCAGGTGTCTTGTCTGCAGGAATGTCTCCTAGGGAGTGAGGGGGTGTCCTGCCTCCAAGAAGCCCTTTATTTCCTTAGTGTTTCCAAATGAGATCATCAAGCTGTGACCTGATGGGCAGGCTAAACTCTAACCCTTGACCCTTAACCCTCTCAAATTGACAACAGACTATATAACCACAACAGCAAAGAATGAATAAAGGTTCCTGGTGGGGGAGAGGAGCAAAGAAGGGAGGAGAAGGAAGGAATAAAGGGGAGCTGATATCAAGGAGTTGAAGAAGAAAGAAAATGTTTTGAAATGGATTGCAGTAGCAATGGTATAATACTGCTAAATGTGATTGAACTATGGAATAATATGATATCTATGTTAACCACCAATAAAATGACTAAAGGGAACATGAACACAGAAAAGACTAACTCTAATGTCCTCAACAAAGTAAATCAGGAACAGCACATGTCACCCAGTTTGTGGCTGGGTACTCACCCCGCACCTACCAGGAGCCTTATTCTACCAGTCTTCTGATCAAAAACATCAGCTCAGCAGTCCACACACCTGATTCTGAGAACATCAAGGGACAGTGGTGATTTCTCCTGAAGGATTCTAAGGGAGATGGGGAGGCGATTAGCCACCGTATCACTGAGCTTCAGACTTCAGCATGTCTTTATCTCTACGTTCCACACCAGAGGTGCCAACTCCATTTCTCTCTCCCCAGCTCCATCTGTCATTCTCCATCTTAGTACTCTATCATTCTCTCCTCAAACACAGGCTCTCCTTTCAACCAGTCCCTTCACTTTCCAATCTCTTCCTCTATACAAGGGTTCTTTATCTGGGTTTCTTATCCCAGCTGCTCTGACATTCAATCACGTGACATTCTCTCTGCTTCTCTGATTGCTCTCTCTATGGCTGCACACATCTCCATCACTGAGCTCACCAAGCAAGTACGATGTCCTTTCTTTCTAGAAAGCATCTTATCCTGGATTCCTCATTTTAAGCCTTGGTCAACAACCTTGGCTGCATATAAAGCCCATGTCCTTTGTGGGCACGCAAGATGCCATAAAGCCCTGGGCTAATGTCTTTCATGCTGTGAAGTTCGAGAGCTAAAGAAAGGGTGGCTAGGTTGGGGTAACCATAATGGAAGTTCCAATCTCTTTAAGAGACGAAGGATTTTTTTTTTTCATACAGAATCTACATTGGTCACCTCTGTGGAGATGCAAGAGACCTGGCTTATACCCTCAAAGAGGTGATATCTGACAGCGTATACATTGACCTGGATATTGATGAGAACTGGGACTGGACTGGAAGGGGTCTGCCATGTCCCTAATGTCTCCAGGGAATGGAAACTTGGCTGAGGTGCAGCAGGTGTCGTGACTTGGTGGTCAATTCAGGGGATGCAACACTATCATGTGGATCCAGGCAGACAGGCAACAGAGGTATATGAAGCTTAACTCTGGGGCGCATCCTGGTAAGTTTGAAAACAGCATGTAAAACCTCCAAAGAAGAGGCTGGAGGAGCTTGGTATGATGTCAGGCTGCACAGGGTGTACAAAGCTGGCCAAGGTCCAGAGCCAAGCCTCAAGCTGTGGAGGCAAACAATAAAGAAGCCCAATTCCATGAGTCAGTGTGCTGGGGATCCAGATGGTACACATGGTCCCAAGAATCATTCACTCACTCACTCACTCATTCATTCCTTCATGTGTTCATTCCCACTGTGTGCCAAGTGGTGTCCTGGGGCCTGAGGACACCAGGCAAGCACACTCTCAGGAAGGCTTCAGGTGAGCGAGGTAGAAAGGAAGAGGGCTAACAATGGGTAGGTTCTTGTGGGCATAATTGCCAGCCGTGCTTCAGAGAGGTAGGGCATTTAGGAGGAGAAGCTAGCCAAGTCTGGCCCAGGAGTGGGTTCCGGAGGGCTGAGCTGAGAACTGACATGGAAGCTGAGCCAGGCAAAGGGAATGGGAAAAGGGAGCGTCCTCTAGACAGAAGGAAGCATCGGTATCAAGTCCTGGAGGCTGGAAGGAAGATGGTCAAGTTCTGAGGAACGAAAGGGAGAAGAATGTGGGCTGGAGAGAGTGAGCAGGGAAGAAGGAGAATGAAATTGCAGGAGCAGATTATGCAGGACACTGGTCTCGGGCTGGGGCAGCTCACCATAGACTGGGCTCCCAGTCCTTGTGAGTGGAGCAGCATCTTCAGCAGAGTCATCATCAGATTAACAAAACTATTCTCCTGGTATAAAGCACTTTTGCCATGCTACGTGCTTGATGTGCGTCTTGTTAGTCTATCCTCACAACTCCTCTAAAAGGTTATGACAGTTCCCTCCCGCTTTATTGGGCTAGCTAGAACAATTACATCATGTCTCTCAGGGCAGGGAACGATCCCACAAGTGGAAGGACTCAAAGGAGATCCAAGGTAGGTCTGAATCCAAACCTTTGCTCTGAAATTTTCACCTTGGAGCCTTTTGGCATAGGGGACTTTTCCTGGGGGATAAGGAGGCTTTTCTCCACTGCTAAAGAGGATGGGAGAGGAAGCAGGGTGAGGGCAGACTGGTTGGCTCTGTCAATGGTAGCAGTTGTGGTTGTTGGCGAGAGCTTGGTGTTGACGGGGGTGGTGGGGACTCCCCAAGAGTGACCATAAATATGAATCATTCGTAAGTTGGGCATTCGTCAGAGACTAGCTGCCTTATTACAGAAGTACTGGGCTGAGTGTCACTCATCCTGAAGCTTTGAGGGTTGGATGGTTGCTCTCTCGGGGTGACGTTGTGGACCCTGGAAGACAAGCCAACACTTTGGGGTGACATTTCAGTGAAACAGTAACCCCCTGTCTCCAAAGGCAGCTTTGAGGTTTGTAGAAGAAAAGTACAATTTAGGGAATTTCTGGAGTCTCGATGGCAGCAGAAACCTAGCCCCTGATTTCCCAGGCAGCTCAGTTGGGGGAAGAATCATCACAATCACAAGTCAGAGATGTCCTGAGAGGTTTGCATACCTGAACTAAGAGAGAACTTGAGTGCCCAGAGGTTTCTTGTTGTTATTGACCTTAAACTTGGCTTTGGCGAGATAGACATCAAGATGGCAACAAGTGCTATGTCTCTCTCTCTCTCCTGAGGCTAGCACTCCAGGTTGAACCGTGAAGACATTTGGCTCTGAAAGTCTGTCCCACTGGCATCTTCAAGGTGCATGACTATGTGTTTGGGGCACTTCCAGTTTCTCCATTACCCTCCTATTAGAGAATCTGGTATAATTACTATTCCAATGTGGAAGACAAATCGCCATTGAGCTGGTTTTAGTTGATTTCAATACAGTGTGAGTCCTGAGGTGTCAGACTAGAACTTGGCTCCAGAGTCTGTTCAAGGGCGGCTTTTTTTTTTTTTAAGTTTTCAGACTGATTGCATTTTAAATCACTTTTCTTTTAAATGATGAACAATCTCCAGACCTTTCTCCTTATGCACCTTCCTCTGGATGAACTCCAACTTCCAACCGCTTCGCCGCTTCACAGCTACCATTTGCACCGGCCAAAAGCTTAAGCCAGAGGGGTCCTCAATGTATTGTGCACTCAAAAGTCCTGAGACTGTATTGCTGGAGAATAGGAGGAAACACTGCCGGGTCCTGTGCCTCCGTCTTAATCATTGCTGGGTTGCAGTTCTTTGTTGCTGCCATGATGTCAATTCATGTTCGCAAGCATCTCTCTCTCTCTCTCTCTCTCTCTCTCTCTTTTTAAACCAAGCATGATGTTTTCCTCAAGGAACTGGTTCTCCCCTGACAACATGTCCCAAGAACATGAGTCAAAGTTTTACCCTCTTTTTTTTTTCCTTCGCATCACTGCCCTGGTAAGAGTAGAAAGCCCAGTCTTGCTCCTGGAGAGCTGCTGCTGGATTTGAACCGTCAACCCTGTGGACCGCAGTTCCTGCACACAACCACTGTGCCACCAGGGCTCAGCCTCATCCTCTTCTCTTGAGGAGCATTCTGGTTATATCTTATCAGGCAGATTTGTTTGTTCTTTCAGCACTCCTGGACACATTCAACATTATTCCCTAACACTGTCATTCTGATGAGAACGTCTCAGCACCGAGTATTGCTTGAGGTCCATTTATATGTTTTGTTTTTTCCTTTTCGATTTTTTATTGTAGATCAGGTGAGGGGTTGCCTTTGAGATCCTCAGCTTTGTATTCAACAGTAAACTATGAATCAAAACCCCCAATAGTTTTCCCTTCCCCCACTCCTTGATTTCTCCTCTCCCTCTAGAGGGCTGTTAGTCTCCATTTCTCCCAAGTTCACACCCATCCATCACCTAGCCTATTGCGTATCTTCTCTCCTCTGACTTCCTTCTCTGGTCAATCTCCAACACGTATTCCTTTTGGTCAGAATGCTCTACCATCGTTTTTATGGGATTTTCCCTTCCCTTGTCAGAGTGGGATCATACGATATTTGTCCTTTTGTGATTGAGCAATTTCACTCAGCATAATGTTCTCGAAGGCCCATCTCTGTCATGAGATGTTTCATGGCTTTGTCATTTTTGTCCCAGTGATGCATAGTATTCAATTCTGTGTATGTACCAGAGTTTCTTTATCCAGTTTTCTACTGCTGGGCATTTAGCCTGTCTCCCTTTTCTTGCTCCTGTGAACACGGGTGTGCACACATTTGCTTGTGCTTTGACTTGTGCTTTGACTCTTACTTCTTTTGGATGTTGACCCAACAGAGGTATTACTCAATTGTCTGAAATGTCTATTCCGAGAGACTTCAAGTAGAGTCCCAATGCTTTCCATGGGGCTTTTATGTATTTACAGTCCCACTAGGATTCTAAGAGGGTTCCAATTTCTCTGCAGCCTCTCTGGAATTTGGTATTTTCTGTTTTGTTGAAGTTGGTTGTCCATGATGGTGTAAAGAAGTATCTCGTCATTTAAAAATTTATCTCTCTTGAATGGACATTGATCGTGGCAATTTCTTCGTATGTTTATTTGTCTTTTGATGTTATGTTTGGTGAACTGTCTGGTTCCTGTCTTTTATCCAGTTTTAATACGATGGTTTATCTTTGTTCTTCTTGAGAAACTGCAGTTTTCTACAGATTTTAGAGATTAGTCTCATGTCCTTAAGATTACTGCCAATTTTTCTCCCCTTGATGAAGTCTTCTGATGGACATAAACATCTTTATTTTTAGTAGGTCCCAGTCATCTCTTTCTTCATTTACCATGTGGGTTTCCTTCATTATGTTTGATAATGTGTCTACGCCCTGCAATAGGACCTTCACCTTTGTGTCTATTTTTTCTTGGATGATCTTTATAGCTCTGGAGCCTACATTTAGGCCTTTGATCCATCTTGAGTTCATTCTTGTACATGGACTGAGGTGTGGATCCTGTTTCATTCATCTACAGATGAAAGTCCATTTTTGCTAGCACCATTTGTTGAAGAAACTATCTTGTTCCCGTTTAATGTCTTCTGTGGCCCCAGGTATATGTTTATCTCAGTTCAGATTAAAGAGTCTCTTGCTCAAGGTTCACGGTTGATAGTAGTGTTTTTTTGTGGCTAGCAATGTTGGAATCTCTTTTCTTATGACAAGGAAAGAGAAGTTCAGAGTATGAAATTTTGTAAAAAGACCTCCTGGGCATGCAGGAAGCCCAGGTAACTGGAGTCTGGGCATGTGAAGAGGCTCCTGCTTTCCTAAGTCAAATCCACTTCTTACCTATGTGACTTGGGATCATTCTTAAAGGACTTTTTCAGCCTGAGTTTCCATGCCTGAAAAATAAAAAAACAACTAGACCCGTCTCACTGAATTGTTATGGGGATTAAATGAAGTCATAAGCAACATGATTTGGATTTTTAAAATAAATCATTTTATTGGAGGCTCATTCAACTCTTATCACAATCCACACATCCATCCATTGTGACAAGCATATTCGTACATTTGTTGCCATCATCATTCTCAAAACATTTTCTTTCTACTTAAGCTCTTGGTATCAGCTCCTCATTTTTTCTACTCCCTCCCTCATGAACCCTTGCTAATTTATACATTATTATTTTATCATGTCTTATTACACTGTTCAATGTCTCCCTTCACCCACTTTTCTGTTGACTGTCCTCCAGGGAGAGGGTCATATGTAGATCTTTGTGATCATTTTCCCCTTTTTACTCCACCTTCCCCGGCCCCTCCTGGTATCTCTACCCTCGTTATTGGTCCTGAGGGGCTATCTGTCCTGGATTCCCTGTTTCCAGCTCTGATCTGTACCAGTGTATATTCTCTGGGTTACCCAGATATGTAAGGTAAAATTGGGATCATGATAGTGGGAGGGAGGAGGCAATAAAGAACTAAAAGAAAGTTGTAGTTTCTTTGGTGCCATACTGCACCCTAACTGACTCGTCTCCTCCCTTTGACCCTTCTATAAAGGGATGTCTAGTTGCCTACAGATGGACTTTGGGTCTCCACTTCACACTCCCTCTAATTCACAATGATATGCTTCATTGTTCTTTAATGGCTGGCACCTGATCCCATCAACATCTCGTGATCACACAGGCTGGTGTGCTTCTTCCATGTGGGCGTTGTTGCTTCTCAGCTAGATGGCCCCTTGTTTATCTTTAAGCCTTTTAGCGGAAACTATCACTTTTGAAAGCCAAGCACCATCAGCTTTTTTCACCACATTTGCTTATGCACCTGCTTTGTCTTCAGCAATTATGTCAGGAAGGGGAGCATCATGGAATACCAGTTTAATAGAACAAAGTGTTCTTGCATCGAGGGAGGCCTTGAGTGAGGCCCAATGCCCATCTGCTACTTAATACTAACCCTCTACATATATGCACATAGACATGATCAAGATTTTCATAATCTTATAAATAATCTAATTGATAATTCTATTATATATAATTTGGGGCACATTACAACCCTACAGGAAGGAGTTGTCCACCTGTGCCCCAGGGTGCCTAGTACATTTAGATATCTAAACTTCAGACTTAAAAAAAAAATAAAATAAAGGAAGAAAGGAGCTCAGTACACCTACAGCTTTTACTCCTGTGCCCAGCACTCAGTTGGCCAACATGATCCTCCAGACATGTCCAAACAAGTCTGCAGACCTGGAGGAACTCCCTGCTGTGACGGTAACTGTGTGCTCCCGGGAAGAATTTGTGCCAAGGAAAGAGAGTTGAAGTTCCTAAGAATGACTGAGGAGGTGAAAGCAGGAGGAGATAGGTGATGCCGAGCACAGGGCCATCCCTCCCACCCCAGGCCTGCTGTGGGCCCTCTGTCTTTGTCCTCAAAGATGCATACGACCAATTGCCATCAGTCAATTCCACACACGATGGCCCCAGGTATGTCAGAGTAGAGCTGTACTCCATAGGGTTTTCAAGGACCAGTCTTCTAGATCACTGAATTTTTCTTCTGAGTTGTTTCTGCCCATGTTGCACTTCCAACCTCTGTGCTAGTAGCCCAGTGTGCCATCCGTTTGCACCACCCAGGAACTCCAAGGAGACAGAATAACAAAAAGAAAAGCCATTTCCCCAAACCTCTGCTGGGTTTTGAGATTATTAGGCAGTCCCTGCTTATAAACTTTAAACCTAGTGCGCAGGAGGGTGTCAGAGAAAACTTCCCCTTTCCCAGTTCTTAGAGGAGTCTGTCGAAAACCAGAGAACTGGCCACTAGGAACTGAGACAACATCTTGGGGCCATGACATGACACGTAAGAATGACATATTCAAGGTAGAAGGGGTGTACACGGGGTCACCGAGTCAGCGTCAACTCGGTGGTGCCGAACCACAACTAGAGGAGGACAGGAGGCAAACAGCAGTTCCATGGTACTGGTGGGGGTGGGGGTGGGGAGGTGTTACCTCAACACACCTGGGCATCTTGCCAGTGATGTCTGTTTGTTCTGTTGGGAGGCATTTGTTAGACATCTCAGAGTGCTATTGCCTGGCCACCTAAGGCACAGACTGGGGGCTGGGCCAGGCAAGGTAGAGTCACCCGAGGGGAGGAAGCTTGTCCTTTAGGGCTGGGCACCTTAGCCATCTCATTGTTAGTTTTCAACACATAGCAACCATGGGTACAACAGGATGAAGCACTGCAGGTCCTGAGCCCGCCTTCCCATGGTTTAGCAACCATGAAGTCCACTGGGCCAATCCATCTTAATGAGAGTCTCCGTTTTCTCCCACTGAACTTCTACCTTACCCAGCGTGCTGTCCCTCCTAATAACGTGATCACATATGGGAGGCAAAAGTCTTGACATCCTTCATTCCAAGGAGCATTCTAGCTGCACTTCTTCCAAGACAGAGTTCCTTCTGACAGATCACGGTATACTCAATAGCCTTTGCCAACATCAAAATGCACAGGCATCTGTTCTTCCTAGACCTTCCAGGGTTATTAGCTTTCACACGCACAGGAGGTCATTACCAACACGCTGGTAATTACCATCCCTCCAAGTGCCATCTTTGCATGTTAGTATTTTAAAGAGGTCTTTTGCAACCGATTTGCCCACTACAGCACTCAACTTGTGTTGCTATAACAGAAAGACCACAAGTGGGTGGCTTTAGCTGACAAAAAATTTTTTTTCCCACGGTTTAGGGGGCTAGCAGTCCCCTAGCTGCACATCAGGGTGCAGCTCACTCTAGGGAAAGGCCTTCTGGGGAAAGGTCCTTGCGTCCTTTCAGCCTCTTGACAATCTTCACTGGCAGGGCCATCTGTCTTCACCCTTTCCTACTGGCTTGCTTCTCTGTAAAACAGCTGCTTTTACGTTTCAGGAGGGATTGGCTTAAAACTACAACCCTATAGCCCTACACTCCAGTGTTTCCTAAAGTGAGTGATCCCCCCCCCCACTCTCCTTCCTGGTGGCTGCTGGAATGATACAGGGGGTACAAGCAGATAACTACACTTTATCCTGGATTATTGGTGGCAGTACAAAGGATTTTAGTTACCAAGGCAGTGTTGGATAATTTTTCTTTCCTGAAAGGAGGGCCATAGGTCAAATATGTTTGGGATCTGATGCCCTCTGTATCACCTTTTTTTTTGGGGGGGGCATCACTGCCCTCTGGTGGTGGGAATAGGAGGCCCAGCCTTTGTTCCTGTGGAGCCACTGCTGGAATTGAACCTCCATTCCAGTGGGCCACCGTCCCGTGCACAACCACTACGCCACTGGGGCTCAGCCCTGTATCACCTTATTAACATTACAAAGGAATCCCTGGATGAGGTTACTTCCACAGTATCGCCTGTGCTGTCCAGTTGACTCTGGTTTACGGCACCCCTCCAGGACAGAGTTGCCCACCAGCTCCCCAGGGTTTCTGAAACTATAAATCTTCAAGGGAGCAAACAGTTTCACTTTTCTCTCATGGAGTGACCAGTGGGTTTGAACTATCGACCTTTCCGTTAGCAGTCCGCTTAACCCATGGCACCCCCAGGGTTCCTTTCACATGTATATGGGTTTAGATTTACAATGTAGACTCTTTGGGGGAGCCATAACTCAATCTATAGCAATGTGTGGGAGTGTACGGGGCTTGTTTACCTCTATTGGATTTTCCCTGTGGTCTTAGCAACTGACATGTCAACAACCATAACAACAAGAAAACGCCGAAGACTGAGGTTAAGTCAAGTCTGTGCAAACTGTCCCTCGCTTACCCAAAATAGTCCAACCAGCCAACACGACCACAGGCTGCCTTGCCCTGTGGGCGGTGCGTAGGCAAATGTGGACACCTACATGCTGTGTTCCTCACTTGGCTCGACAGAGAAACAACTACTCAGGCACAAAATGGTGACCCTGCTTTCTGAACCGTGGGCCCCAAGAGCCCTATGGTTTGTTGTCTCCTAACTGGAAAGTCTGTAAGTGGAGTCCTCTTAGCAAGAGAGCACTGTGTACTCGCCCAAAGTTGGAAATGGCGGGTTTTCAGAGCCGAGTGGAAATGTTTGCCTGCTGATAGCAGGAGGGTTGTTTGCTTGGGCTGGAGCACGGCTTGGTAGAGGTAGAGGACCATGGTCCCTCATCAGCATTGCCAACAGTCTGGTCTGCAGCATGACTCAGAGGTTCAAAGCGGGCTGGCCCACCAGCACCCCGGTGAGGGATTGCCAGACGTCAGTCTTGCCCTCACTCTGTCCTATCACCACTGATGTCTGAGTCACACAGCACGATGCAAGAAAAGGTTGCCCAGCGTCCCCCCCAAATGCTCTTCTTGAAAGGGTTAACCAGGAGGGTTGCCCCCTGAGCATAACTCTTCACATACTTCAGAGAACAGGTCCCTCTAGAGAATGCTCCTTGCCACTTAGTGTAACCTTGTTGCAACAAGCAGTTTCCTGTTCAGTCAAGTAGCCAGATGTGTACCGTGATCAACCATCCTCACACCAAAGGAAATGTGTGTTAAAAATAGATGCTGCTGTTCGGAATGCTAATATCAGAGGAAGAAGTCATATAGAGGCATAAAGACAGGAGGGGACTCCAACAGAAGTATTGAATTGGAAGATAAATGAATTTTTTTTCTGTGATGTTTTTGGAGCCTCCCTTATATATTCTGCCACAACAAATGGAAGGAGCTTATCCTGGTACAGAAAGAGCAATCGCACTGCCCCCCTCTCCCAATAGTAAATTTATCCATCTGTTAAATAGACCCCTATGGAATGCTACTATACTAAGTCCTTTAAATAGAAATGTTAATGCGTGTGCCACCTTCTCTCAGAGACAGGTAGAGAGGTAAGTGTATCGGTAGCTAGAGAGAGAGATAGGTGCCACTACTCTGACAACAACAGGCAATATTACCCATTTCTTCAGCGTCCTCGCGATGGATGGCCTTTTGCAGTTCATTCTGATGGCTTTGGAGCTAGCCCATCCCACCACAGGTCTCCTTCCCCTCGCTGGGACTCGACTTCACCCAAGTGGTGCCCTCCTCTGGTGATTAGTTCCCTCAGCTGCTGTGCCCTAAGTGAGTAAGTTAGGCAATGCTTTGTTGTGGT
This sequence comes from Nesogale talazaci, assembly GCA_004026705.1. Classification (NCBI taxonomy): domain Eukaryota; kingdom Metazoa; phylum Chordata; class Mammalia; order Afrosoricida; family Tenrecidae; genus Nesogale; species Nesogale talazaci. The sequence goes on along the minus strand of PVJH01018486.1, from coordinate 10,331 downwards.
CCCCAAGGGTTTTCATTTGTTAAATTTGGGGGAGGGGGGTAATCACTACCCTCTAGTGGGAGTGGGAGGTCCAGCCTTGCTCCTGGAGCAAGCTCCAGCTCCTGGAGCTGCTGCTGGATTTGAACCACCAAGTCAGTGGGCCGCAGTCCTGCACTCAACCACTACGCCACTGGGGCTCAGGCCTCATTTGTTAAATTTTTATCTTTCTTTCTAGTCTCTCTTAGTCTGGAAGCTCCACTAAAACCTGTCCATCATAGGCGACCCTGCTGGTGTTTGAATTGTGGATTTCATCACTCCCAGCATAACAGCAACATGCAAGCCACCACCGTATGACATACCGACAGACTGGCCATGACCTAGTGTGGTGTAAGGTCGATAATGAGATGGCCCAGAGTGCTGGCAGAAACAGGACGGCTCTGCTGAGTCACAGTAAGTAGCAGGAGAAGGGAAGGGAAGGGACAAAGGGTCTGGAGAAGAGAATGGGCTTGAGTAGAAGAGTTCTCTGTGGGAGAGCGGAGGGATGGACTCAGCAGGACACACCCAGTGTCCCCAGGTGCTTCAGACAACAAAGCCAACTATCCCCCGCTCCCCACCTTCCCTCCCAACAGAATCTGCACAGAGAATGGAACATTTGTTGTGTCCCGATGTGGAGCTGTGTGTCTTTGTGGGGAAATTGTTGTTGACACTGACCCGGCTTTGCATTATTTATGATTTTAGAAGGCTGTATTGATTTTATTATAAAGGGAATATTTTTCCTCGGAGGATTTGTGGATTAATGTTTGTTGCAGTTAAAGTCTCCGTGTAGCTTTGACTGACTCTGGCCACTTAACTCTTCTCTTGAGTGTTTTTATGAGCAGCTGCACATTACGTGTTCAGGAACTCAGCAGTAAGTGGATTTATGTTCAAATCAGGCTGAGGGTTTGGGTTAGAAATTATGTATAATTCTTTCAAGCGTTAGAAGTTCCTTGTGGTTCAATTCAAGGTGAACAGGTCAATAACAATGTATGTGGGTATGAGTCTTTAAGCAGATTATATGACAAGCAGATGATGGATCTTTAAATGTTACCTCTATTTAAGGGCAGACACCACATCTTTTCGGCAACTTTTTAAAGTCAGCTTTCTTTTTCAGTAATTTTGACTGAACCAGATATAGGTGATACTGAATATCTACCTATTGGTGATGGTAATGACATGTTCAATTAACTAGGGCTAACATTAACTAGTTCCTTCAAACAACGGGCACATTCATTGAGTCTTTCTAACATTTTGGGGGGAAAGCCAGTCATTTGTGTCTATCTGAAACGTTAGGAATATTTAGTTCAAAGATTACTTTAGATTCTAAGTGCTGAATTTGTTTCTTCTTACAAGTAGCTGGCTGTTAGCTAGGTAAGATGAATATCTGGGGCAGAGAGACACAAATAGGTGAGATGGATAGTATGTTCAAAATAGCACTGCTGCCTCACTGAAAAATTTGTCTGAATAAATGACAATAAACAGGAATCTTGAGACAGGTACGGGGAAAGGAAGGTGTTAGATCTGGTCATCTCGATATGTCCAGCCCACCAATAAAATTATGGGATTCAATATTTAAAGTAGGAGAAGGTAAACATAGGTGTTTGTTATCTACTCAAATGAGCTCCTAGTTCTTTGTGTAAGGTTCAAATCTCATAGTACAAAGTGTGTTCCTAGGAACTAGGATTTTCTCCAGAATGGATAATCATCATTTGCTTTCTGTCCCAACGCCAAGAACATCCATAAAGAAGTTTAATTATTCATCGTGCTTTTCCCCCTTTCACTCTAGCTTAATCTTAAGAAATGCTTTTCAGTTATGAACATGCTCATTGTTCTGAAATGGCATATGTTATCGTCTTCCTTGAAAATTAGAATCACGCAAGGTATTGCTTCTCATCCAAAGATCTTGCTCTTTATTCTGCTCACTGTATCTGTGCCAAGTCTTAGGGATTATTTTCACGGACTTGCCGAAAAGAGAAATAGTTGTAGATCCTCTAAAAAGTGGACCTCTTTGGAGTTGGACAGAGAACTGGGTGCAAAATCCGACTCTTAATCATTGTATCACATTAAATGCAGAGCCCTGGTGGAGCGATGGCTAGGTGCTCCATTCTCACCCAAAACTCACTCAGGGGTTCTGTGGGAGAAAGACCTGGTGATCCATTTTTGTAGAGATTATAGCCAAGAAACCCAAGGGGTAGGTCTGCTCTCAAGAGGTCATGAAGAGTGGAAACAAACTTGACCGTACCCAACCACCACCACCTCGAGGATGTCATTTAGGCTGGGAAAGGTTTCGCCCCCAGATTTGTAAAATAAGAATAATAGCAACCACTTTTTTAAAGGTTGTTTTTAAGGATTAGATAAAGTCAAGTTGAGTATTTTCGCAATATCCCCCAAACGATAAGCTTTAGGAAAAATGTGAACAATGATTTCAAATATCATTAGTACTAAACATTTTTAACTGCTTATTTCTAAATTTTCTTTATGAAAACTACTGTTCCTGTCTTTTTCCTGCATAGTAAAAGAAAAAGGAAAGAAAGAAAAGAAGAAGAAAGGGAAGGAAGAAAGAAAGAAAGAAAGAAAGAAAGAAAGAAAGAAAGAAAGAAAGAAAGAAAGAAAGGGCTGAGCCTCGGTGGCGTAGTGGTTGTGCACGGGACTGCGGCCCACTGGGTTGGAGGTTCAATTCCAGCTCCCAGGAGCAAAGGTGGGCCTCCTACTCCCACCACCTGAGGGCAGTGATGCCTAAAAAACAATAAAATAAAAAAAATAATAATAATTAAAAGAAAGAAAGACACAATGGTATGCTTTGGTTCCTGGTCCACAACTCCTGTCTGTGGGATTTGGTTAACCTGAGTTAGGCTTTAGAATAGATGAAATGCAGGCACAAAGATCATGGCATCTGCAACTGGGATGCCCCAGAACATGATGTCAACAGCTTACATGACCGATCATGTGTTATTTCAATACCAGTTGGAGCAGTAGGTCTGAGGTAAGGGGGGCAGAGGTGAATTCGTGTTTCATATTTAGCCATTGCTTCAGTAGAAGTGTTTGTTTTTCTCCAGGAAGAGCTAAAGATATTGTTTATTCATTCAGTGTTATTATGGGAACAAAATCCTTAAACGCCTTAGATGTTATTTTTTCTTAACCAAGTACCATAACAGTTTCACTGGAATGGGGACTACTGATACTGACATAAATTGCCAACTGTGCTGGTTGCGTGGTGCTTCCCGCCTCAGCTGATGCCTCATCTTTCTCCACAATTTTGACTCGTGGCTCTTCCAAGCCCTTCCCTACTGGCTGCTCAGCTGTCCTTCGCACTACTTTCTGCCTGACAGGTCAGTGCAGGGCAGGTGTGGGTTTATGGAAGATGCCCAAAGTCATAGAACCTGGGCCACTAGAATCTGTTGGTTCTCCATTCATCCAACCCAGGCTCTAGACAAAGGACTTTTTCAATCTCGCAGATGTTTCTGCAGCTCCAACGAAGCCCAGAGGAGTCCCTGGGTAAGCACATATCTACTGGCCTAAAGGTTGGTTATTCGAACCCACCCAGAGGGGCCCCGGGGAAGACACACCTGGAGATCTGCCCCTGAAAGGTCACAGCCTTAAAAACCAGATAGCGGTTCTACTGGGCATACATGGGGTCTACAACGGTGGACTTGGCCTTACCGAACTCACTCACTCACTCACTCACTCACTCACTCACTCACTCACTCACGCAATAGAAACTCCGAAAGCTCCCTCCTTGGGGTGCATTGTCATTGGAGGGAACAAAGGGACCCAAAGCATTACAAGAAGTGTCCCAGAATGTAAAGGTAACTAGATCTCCTTAAGCCAGACCTGTCCATGACAGCTGACATTGCAAGGCATTTGGTCTGAATCTCTGCGGCACCCCCAGGAAGGTCATGAGATGCAAGGTCCACCTCCTAGGGGGAGGGCGCCGTGGGTGCCTTGCTTGTTTAATTCACCTTGGTCCTGCTTCAGTAATGACTCCCCACTGTTCCGCTGTTGTGGTGGCCTCTGGGGGCTGTCCAGTGGGTGTTGACTGACGGAGGGAGACTCCGTGGGACAGACTGGCACTGTCCCACAGGGCTGTGTCAGCTGTCATCTCTAGGGGAGCACAGTGCCCTGTCTCTCTCCTGTGGAGCTGCTGGGTGAGTTCCAGTTCGCAGCAGAGCACTTCACCGTGGCGCCTGCGGGGCTCCAAGGCCCCTTGGTTGGCAGCCTCGGATAGAGAGCCAGCGGCTGGCAAAGGAAAGCTGTGGTGTGCAGAGTCCCAGGCTCACAAACCACAGTGACCTGGAGCTTCATCAGTGCCTCAGTCCCCTCTCCCCGGTCACTTAGTTTAGACCTCGGAGGGTCCTGAGAGACAGATCAAGGACTGTTGGCTCCAGTCACTCTGTTTAGTTGACTTGCCGAGGTCTGGAGGGAAAAGCTGGGGCTGACTCCAAGCCTTCACCTTGACACAGACACTGTCCACTCTGTTGATCCACAGCCTAGCTCAATTCCCTCTCTTGTTAGCTACCCACACCCCCCCACACACACACACACCAAAGCCAGCCTGCACACAGCCAGTCTTGTCACCATCTGACTCTACCTTATTGCGTGTCTCTCAGCAACAATCTCATTTGCAGACAACTTTGATGATTACTGGATGTCCGAGGCCTGCCTGGAATGTTCCGGGCACTATGTTTTCCAGAGAATGGATTCACAGGAAGCCCTTTATTCCTGTCAACAAGAGTCACCTGGATCTCGAAGGCACGGTCGTTGTGGGGGCCTATTTCCTGCCATGTCTCCCATCCAGAAAAAAGAAGGGGTGTGTGAAGTGTAGAGGTCTGAGGGACAAATCCCAGCTCCAGATTTTTCCAACAGGGAAAAGCCAGCACTGGACATAGCACCCGGTGTCCAGCGGCTGTGACTTGACTGCCTTTGCTTTATAGATGGAGCTGGAAGGCCTGGTGGAAGCTGCAAAGGAAAACCACGAAAGTTGACCTTGGGCCTGGTAGGTGATGTGACATCGATTCTACACTTCGTGCCAGAACCTTTTATATCTTGGCCTGCCTATTTGCAGCTTTCACAATCAGGCCCATTTCTGAGGACTCGGGGGTTGGCCGGGGCAACAGCGCTGGGAAAAGAAAACGAAGACATTTTGTGCTGAGTCTTCCAGTGCATGTGCCAGGGCTCTCTGGAGGAGCCAAGTGGGGCCAGCAGGCCTTCCACCGGGTGTGGAATTCCCCTGGAGACACCTCAGTGAGCACCGCTTGTCCGGCCCTACGCTTGAGAGGAGCAGGAAGAACCCTTGTATATTGGAAGAGGGACTCGCGACGGCTGGGGGGAACCGGGGCTAATGATGCCAGAACCTGGCATGCTGGGAGGGGACCTGGGTATGAAGAGCAGATACTTAACGAGTCTGTTGAGAGCCGGTGCTCTTTTCAAAGACTCTCCTTATGAGATGGGACTGACCAGGGCAGCACCAGAGGTTAGCTCAGATGTTTGAGGAGGGGCAGTGTATTTATGGTAACTTGGGGGTGGGGGTGGGGGAGGGGACAGTTTCGAAAAAAAACAAACAAACAACTCATGGCCTCTGAGTCATTCCAACTCATCATGACCCAATGGGACAGGATAGGGGAGAAACTGCCCCCTGGGGGTTTCAGGACTGTCACTCCCACAGTGGTTCTCAACCTGTGGGTTGTGACCCCTTTGTGGGTTGAACAACCCCATTCTGGGGTTGCCCGATTCATAGCAGTAGCAAAATGACAGTGATGAAGTAGCCATGAAAATACTTTGATGGATGAGAGGTCACCACCACAGGAGGAACAGTCTGAAAGGCTCACAGCATGAGGAAGGTGGAGAACTACTGCTCTTGTGCCTCCTCTTTCTTCTGCAGAGCAACTGAGAGTGTCAGATGCCAACCTCGCCGGCTGCCAGCCAAGGGCCCCATCTTTTGCACACCCAGAGTTCCTGCGCTGGGAAAAGGCCAAGAAGAATGAATGGCGGCACAATTGGAAGATGGTGACCAATGTCATGTGGAGAAGTCGAGAGATTTTCCGCTGTGTATATTGTCAACCAGAGGACCCTCAGAAAGCAATCCGCTCTGGGGCAGCATTTCTGTGATACCCCAACCCTAGATACTTTGAAATCTCCCAGGAGGAAAGCCTTGGGGATCCAGAGAGGGCCAAGGGCCTACTCTGGAGGTGCGAGGTCCAGGGTTTCAGTAGGCTATGTTGGCGTGGAAGCTCAGGTCAGGGGAGACGGAGGCGTTTGAATGTGGAGGACAGGGCCAGCTTCCTTGCTGTTTGTATCGCTCTCCTGTCTGGCTGCAGTCCCGGTCCTGGGCACAGAGCCGGCAGCTCCCCCTCTGATCCGAAGGGCGTCGTACACCGGCCACCTCGCTTCGCCTCCACTTGGAGTGAGAATGACAGCTCCCCAAGGACTCCCACCCTGTGCCAGCCACCTGGATAAGAGGCAGGGGGTTGTCAATCTTGCCCAGACAACCGTTTTGCCTATGTCTACACGCATTCATCACATCTATGATGTCTCAGGCTAGATGCCAAGCTCCGGGGGCACAAAAACACATGGGCAAAGTCCCAGCAGAACCCCAGTGATGAGGGTTACAGCAGCTTCAAGAGTGATTCCAGCCCTTTGGAGGAAGTGTGGGGTGGGAGTCTGCTCAATGGACTGGCAGGGGAATGGAGCAGGCTGGGGCAGGGCAGGCTTCCTGGGAGACATAGGACTGGGCTATGGCGTTGGTCCTGCTTTAAACCGTGGGCCCCCACTATCGTCTGTCTGGACAAGGAGGTTTTCGTCCAAGGTCCTTCTGCCCAGTCTGGCCTCTCACGGGTTCCGTTCAGCCTCTTCCCTTGGGTTGATTTGCCGTGACTTCCTTCCTGCCCATCCCCACACCGCGTCTCTTTATGTCTAAGAAATTCTTGAGTAAGGACTCCATGCCAGGCGCAGGGCTGGGAAGCTGACATTGGTCACCATCTACCTTGACAGTAACAGGAAGACTGGAGCCAGACAGCCTGGGTTCTCATCCCAGCTTTGTCCCTGCATGCCTTGTGATTTGGGGGAAGTTAGTAAACCTCCTGTGTCTCCCGTGCACCGCAGTACAACGAGGTTGAGGACAGTCCACACTTGGTGGTGTCGATGTGCAGATCAAAGGAGCCCCTGCATACGAAGGACTCTGAACAACGCCAAAGGCACACGAAGAGCTGTCTGTGGATCCTGCCATCGTCTCCACTTTACACGGGAGTAAGATGCAGTTGAGAGAAGTTAAGCCTGTTGCTCAGAGTCACACAGCTGGTAACTGCCAGGATTCGAATCTATCTTCTGACCTCATGACCAGAGTGCCTTTTTCACGAAAAGAGCTATCTGTTCCACAGCTACCTCGGTCACCAACTCTGCTTCCAGTGCTCCTCTGGCCCCAATGTCCACAGGCAGGACTGCCCACATGGCTACATTCTACCACGCTCCGCTGACTGGCTCCAGCAGGCACATCTGGCTGGTTCTGATGCAAACCAGGATGGGGCAAGTGTTTGGGCCCGCCAAGCTCCTCTATGCTGGAACCCTGTTCCTGCCAATAGCTATCCTGGTGCAGAGAAGGGACTGGGTCATCTGGGGAAGACCCAGGGGAAGGAGGACAGGAGGCATCAAGAAGATAATTGAAGAAGCTGGAGTGGTGATAGGATTGAGAGAGAGAGAGGGGGGAGATAGGGAGGTGTGAGAGTGCAGGAGGGAGATAAAGTCAGAGGAGAGCTTGAGGGGAGGAGAGCTTCAGTAAAGGAGATCTTCAGTAAAGGCAGCAGTGCTTCCTGGAAGCTTTTTCAGGTGATTAAACTGTAACAGCCTTGGGTGCCCATTTCAACTGGCCGTGTGGTCAAAGATCGCCCACCCACTAGGTCTGTGTGCATCTCCCCTGCAGTCTTTTGGGTTGTTTGGTAGGACAAGTGGCAGACTGACGGTGGGGTTGTTGATAGTGGTAGATATCCACTCCCACCCCCCATGGGAAATGTGGGAATCAAGATCTCCACCTCTATCCATTCCCTGTGACCTTGGGAGAGACGCCTCTCATCTCAGAGGCTATTTCCTCATCTGGAATCCACGGGGAATTTTGCCATTTACCCTCAAGGGGCTTTTTGAAAGGCAGTTAGATACCATCTTCTAAATGCCAATAAGGCATCAGTGTTTCAGAAAATCTGTCACTCAAGAGTGTTGTAATTTACTATTATTTCCATTTGGGATCCTTTCCTAAAGAGTTTAATTGGCTGCATTAGATCCTGTATTAACATACTCCTGACAAAGTAAATATCCGTGTTACTTATGCATGGTGTGTGTGTGTGTATGTGGCATTTTCACCCATTATCTTTGAACTGGCCCCATCCTAAGAAATGAGAAACAGCTGATGAACTCAGCAGTCAGGCATGCATGCAAAAGAAGCCGGAAAAGCCTTCCCAGAACTAGGAATATTAGCAAACTTCCAAGGAACACAATCGATAATTAACAACAATTTGGGAAGCGTATAAACACTTAGAATATGAAATATGATTCTGAGAACAGCCTCGTGTGGCTTGTTTGTGTTTGGTCTGTTTTTTCCTCTGAATTTATCCATCCTCCTTCGCCCTCTTTTTTGCCCCTTTCTCTCCAGACAGCCTCCTTTACTCAAATTCTTCCTAAAAATGCTGTTCGTTTGCGGCAGCAGAGAATGGGTTGAAGCACGGGATTGAATTTTTCTTGCCTGAGTCTCTCAAGTGGTTCATCAACAGAAGCTCATTCCAAACCCCAGCACTGCATGTGACTGGCTATAACTACTTGTAGCTGGAACCAAAGGGAAAATGGCTCAGAACTCAATTTTCTGGCAGGGATGTCTCCAAGGTCAGAACCTGTGACACTGGACTACAAGCCAGGATGCCAGGGAAGACCCAATCCAAGTGTCAAAGTCAAGATTCAGTAGGCCCTGGAGTCCTTTGGAGTGTGAATCGCTCTCATTAGAAAAAAAATTTTCAGTCTAAATCTCTGGAGAATCACATTTCTAACACTCCCTACAAAAGGCAAAGATTTAGAATATCATTGGCCAACAGTCGAAGGCGATTATGTCACTCTCCATCCTTTCTCTCAAGGGCGCTTCTCACGGAGGTGGAGTTGACCCTCTCCCTCCCCAACGAGTCATGGTCTCCTTCCAGAGTGGGTGTTGGAACACTTCTTAGGTTCTTAGGCACACGCTTTCCATGGCAACTGCACTGTTCATGATTGCTCCCTCTGCATGGGACACAAGCCTTGGTGATGTGAGCTACTCGTTGACTGCGGTGATGAATTCTCCACGGTGTCTTTCCTCATCCTCTGCCCTTCCTTCTTTCACGCAGAGGCAGCTGCCTGAATCCTGGAGTCACTGTGTGGAGGGGAAACCCAACAAAAGCATCTGACAAGAACAAATCTGGTGAGATCGTGTATGAACAAGAAATAAATCTTGGTATGAGGCTATTGGTCTGTCGAGTTGTTTGACGCAGCCGGTAGTCTAGGTTGACTGAGATAGCTCCTGTGCAGCATTTCCTATGCAGCGTGTCTTGTGATGAGTGGGGTTTTCCCCGGTGCTTATCTTTCTCTGTGCAGAGAGCACAAGCCCTGTCCACATACCACGTGGTCTTGCCTCAATCACCAGGGTTCTCTTTCTTCTTTCAAATGGAGCTTCCCAGTGTGAAGAGCAGCAGAGCATGGGTAGCAGTTAAGAGTGTGATCTCTGAGTCAGACTGCCCACGTGCAATTCCCAACTCTATTTAATCACATGAGAGGCCTTGAGCAAATGGTTTACCTCTGAGTTTTTAAACCACTCTCTGCAGTAGGCAAATAGGACCTTACAGAGTTGCTATGGAATGAGAGTGGAACATTCTGTGAAAAAGTCCTGCCATATAAACAACACTTGAAAGGTATTAGTGTTAAAAAGATATAAGTATTATTAGTAGTAGTATTCATTGAGCTTATGTCAGCATAACACACATACTGCAGCTGACTGGCATTGTTACTACTCTTCCCTCTCTTTTTTTTATGTCCTTACATATGTTATTTCCCCCAATAACTCACAATGATTTTCTGTCATATGTATACCCACTCCTCGCTTACTGACATGGCTAGCTTCTTTGTTAAGCTGGTTTGTCTAGAGAAACAAAATCAATAACACTCATTTATGTATATAAGAAAGCACTTTTGTCAAGGAGTAATTTTACACCAACAAGATATCCCAGGCCAGTCCAACTCAATTACAAGGATCCAATGCCAGCTGGACTCCTCAGACATACATAACTACAGGCCAATAACACAGAAAGAGGAAGCAG
>PVJH01018485.1:0-45085 GCA_004026705.1 Nesogale talazaci | reverse complement strand
CCCTCTTTTTTAGGGCTACCCCCTTGTACATTCCATCAGGTCCTTGGATTAACTAAGGTCCTTTGGGGCTTCAACACCAAAGTATCCCCTTCAGTGAAGTCCCTCTTTCCATTCGAACCATTACTTTGACTCTGAACTGAATGTTGGCCCTCGCCTGACATCTTTCTTGTGAGCAGGACAAGAATGAAGGAGTGAAGAAATGGGAACTGTGTAATAGCATCTAAAACCAACTCAGTGTCTGATATCCCATAATTATTCCCCAAATGTGTATTTGTAAATTTGTCCTCTTTACTTGTAAAAATTCATTCCTGCTTCCAGGACTCGGATGTGGTCTGTCCTTTCTCTCTCCTACTTACTGCTGGGGCCTTTTATCTGGTCTCTTGTCTCCTTTTGCACCTACCTAACAGGACACTTTGCCCCACTGTAGCCATGAGGGTTTTCGTTAACTCCATCTTTATTTTTTGCTAGGTCCTACCACAAAAATGTTTAGTTTCCTCTTTTTAATACCACTGCTTCTCAAAGAATGTTCCACAGAACAACAGTCTGCCAGAATTCTTTAAAAAAGATAAAAATCACAATAAAATAGATATTTTGTGATCAAATAATCTGAGAAGTGCTCTGACTTTTATTTTCTTCTGTAAGGTTCATACTGCACTTGGGCCTATTCAAATATTGAGCAAGTCTTCAGTCAAGAACTTACTCTTACTGTCACCCAGTCAGTTCTGACTCAGAGCGACCCGAAGGGACCCGGGAGCAGAAAGCCTTGTCTCTCTCTCTCTGGAGAAGGGGGTGCTGAGTCTGCAGAAAGCAGCCCCACGTATAACACTCTATGCCACCAGGGATCCTCAAGAAGTCCATGTGCCTTATTAACTCAGTGTTTTCCAAATCTGTTTTGGCCACTGCATGCTGTGTTTAGCATCTGTGAACATCCCGTAGGAAGCCCTGTAGAAATTGCTGACATCCTAGAATGGCGTTCAAGGCCCTGTGGAGTTTAACATCAGCCTGGTCTCTTCAGACAGCCTCCAACAACCACCAGGTTGAAACATTTCATTTTCTTCTTTAGTCCTTTGGTTCCCTCTACCTAACACAATCTTTTTCTAATCCCCTTTTGTTAAGAAACAGATTAAAATCCCAGCTTGTTCCAAAATTTTTCAAACATATCTCTTCTTGAGAATCAACCTTTGTTTCTCTAAATGTGGAAAGTGCCTGCGAGATCGATGGCAGTGGTGAAGACATCAGACTCTGAATCCCTGCTCTACGGCGTATTTACAATTGGACTTCTTCACCTGTAAAATAGGAAAACGTGCTGTGCCTCGCATACGGTTATTCTGTGGGTTAAATAAGAAAGTGGATATGAGCGCTATTAAATCCAAAGCTTTGAAGTCAAAGACCATTCTAATTTTTATTTGCACTTTCTGACGAGTCTGACACAATCTTGAATACATCAGTTCTTGAATTCTGTTTATTAATTATTACTCAATTGTAGTCAGAGATTCTGTATCCTGCATCACCCTCATAACATATTCAAGGGAGGAAATTATCTGTGTCTCTAAAATAGAATTGTGTATTTTAGCTTATGATACTACTCACTCACTCACTCACTCACTCACTCACTCACTCACTCACTCACTCACTCACACACTGCCACTGACTTTACTCAGACCCACAGTGAACCTAGAAGACCTAGTGGAGCTGCCTCGGGGGGTTCCAAGACTGTAACGCTAATGGGTACAGAAAGCGTCCTCTTCCCTAAGAGGCGCTTGTGGTTTCAAACTGCCAAGCTTGCAGCTTAGATGTCCAATGCACTATGCCACTAGGGCACCTTTAATTCATCCTAGTTGTGCCTTTATATGCTGCATGGGCTTTGGAAGGTCAATTAATCTCTCTGAACCTAGTCTCCAAATTTGTAAAGCTTAAGAGATTAGGCTAAATTAGCAGTGCTCAAAAAACACAAACTACCAAAAACCATTTAAAAATAATTCCCATTATTGGGGAGAATTTTTTGTTTTGTTTTTAAAGAAACAGTAATATTTAAGTGATAATGAATGGTCTTTCCATTTTTTTCTAGTCAACGCAGTATGTTGATGTTTTCGTTCATTTGCTCAATCTTATCACAGTGGATAAGTTTCCTCATGCGTTCTAAAATACTAATCACAATATTTTGACACTAACTGTGGCCTTCATTGATTCCTGGCATATAAGGATCATCAATTTTTATGATTGATGCCTTTTTTTGCTTAAGAATTATCTGATGAATCATATCCCTCAAGATTGAGTTCTTGCATAATTACTCACTCTTTCTTTATGTGTTTCTCTAGCTCATGTTGTTAGATCACTTTTCTAAACCTTAAAGAGAACAAATAAAGAGGAACCACCTTAAATGGTAGTCTTTTCATCCTGAAGGATAAGTAAGCATTATCTGGGTAAATTAGGTAAAGAGAAATTAGGGGAGAAGAATATTCTGAGAAGAAGAAATCCATATGTTGGTCTCAATACAAGAGTAGAGCGTGGTTAGTACTTTGGGGAAGAGAGGGTGGGTGTGGTAGGGTGGGGTGGGGTGGGGGAGGTTAGAGATGGGGTTCCTAACAAGAGTTGAAGTTGGAAAGGTTAAGTGAGGACCGTAAACCAGAGCTCCTCATAACTCGCATAAGGAATCTGTGTCATGGCCATAATTTAACAAAAGAATAGAATAGACAGCATGACCTGAATGTCCACCATATATAAGAGCACAGTTTCACCAAACCCTTGAGTAGACGTTTGTGTGCACACATTTGAATGGTTGTGCATACACAGAGATTAGATAACAATGTAAAATGTGCTTCTGTGTGTCGAGATGAAACATTTGTTGTTTTTGTTTCCTAACCTGGCTCTAGACCCCAGAAAGCTTTCTTAACAAAGGGCTGCTATGAGTCACCATGGAAACCAGGTGACCAATGTTTCTAAAGCAGCAAAAAATCCATTTCGTCTGCTAACAAATAGGGCTTGAGAGAGTAAGTACATCCTCTTGCTGGTACGGAAGAATGCAGCAGCATGCTCAAATTGAAAAAAAAGAACTTGCCTCCGAAGACCTAGCCATGGACTGCTTCAGAAGAGGTACCGATTTCATGTGTTTCGCGTTTGGCAGTGGCAGCTCTGGGCCGTCTCTGGGTGCTAGATATTTGTGGTCTCTTCAGCTTCCTGTGGCTCCGTTCCTTTTTGTGCTCAGCATTTGACATGGGAGAGCTGGGACTTGCCATCTGTGCGGGGAAGGGACTTCAAAGATGTGTTTTGGTTTACATTCTGTTACAATGAAGTCAATGCAAATTGTTTTTATGTTTTGTGTGTGTTTAAATTTTATTTTACTTGATTTGGGAAGTAGGGGGAGGGGAAATGAAAAAGCACCAGTCATAGTTTAGAATATGGTTGGCCTGACAAAAAAAGTCCCACAGATGTTAGTTTTGATTCATTGTTTTTAGTGGAAATCTGCATTTTACTATTTTAAGATTCTGTTTGGCACTAGATTTGTCTTGGGAGGTTGAAAATGCTAAATTTCCATTTAGATATATTCGCCTTCACAGTGGCAACTTGCCAGACTGCCCTTTTTTTCTCCTTTATTTTTGAGAAGTAGGACAAACACTTTCTTGAGTTGGGGCTGATGTGAAACGCATTTAGTGTTCCTTCAAAGGGCAACTGAAAGGCATTACTTCCTTTGAGGAAAAAGTGCTCAACTGGAAGCTATAGCTTTTTAAAACCAGCACGGTACTGAGAAGGACCCGAGTAGCTCAGCTGTTAAAGCTCTCTCTACAGCTAATAAAAGGCTCAGTTATTTGAATCCTACCCCCTCCATGGGGGGAGGCATGGTCATCAGAGGGCAGGCATAGGAAACATGACCTGTAGGCTCACCATGAGTTAGAGTCAATTCTATCACAATGGGTTTGGTTTGAGCTTTTGAGGGAGTTTAGAGTGAATCTAAAGAGTCCTGGTGACATACAGTGTACGTAATGGACTGCTAACTGCAAGGTCAGTTGTTCAAAAGCAAGAGCTGCTACTCAAGGGAAAGATGAGACTTTCTGCTCCTGTAACAATTCTACTTTGGCAAACCCAAAGGGCAGTCTACCTTGGGTTTGGAATCCACTTCATGGCAGTGAGTTTTTTAATTGGAGAATGAATGTAATCCTCTAGCCAATCCCCAGATACTTGAAGATACATGCTTGAGCTTCAGGAATTTATGTGAAATGTTGAAGGACACAGTGCAAAGCTGAGCCTAGAAATGGATTTAAGAGTCCTCCACAAGGATGTCATTGGGCCTTACTGGTTTTTAGAATGTTTGACAGTTTGTCCTATTCAATATGGTGGTTTCCTGAACAACAGTGGTCATGCAAATCAGACTGAAAGCAACAGTTATCTAGTTACTGGCAAGGACATTTTAAAATCATTGACTTTTTAGAGAATTGGACATTGTACTTATAGATTACTTGAGTTCATTCTCATAGGATGAGCCTTTGGAGAAAGCTGGTAGTTTATAAGGGGAATTCATTGTGGCAGAGGAGAAGGTGGAAGGAAATATTTCGGAATAAGGATGAATGTTTCTCATCTGACATAGTCAATCTTTTTTCTCCTAGAGTTATGATTATTGGGACTATATAAATTATATTCAGAATTGTCTGACTCACACATTGATGATTAGAAAAGAGTATAAGGAAATCTAAAAATTTAGACCTAAAATCCAAAGCAGATAGAATCCACTACCATTGAGTTGATTAGACCACTCATAGCACCCCTATAAAAGGTTTCCTGGTTGCAAATCTTTATAGTTATAGACCGTCTCACCTTTCTCCTGCAGAGTGGCTGGTGGATTTTAACCTTGCAGTTTGCAGTCCAACATTGCCCATCAGTGTCACGAGGGCTCCTTAGACTATCATCGCTCAAATTCAGCACTGTTGGCATTGTGGACTAGATAATTGGTCATTGTAGGGAGATGACTCACTTGTACACCATCCAACTACTCTATACACCAGTGGCACTTCCCAGTTGTAACAAGAAAACTGTCTCTGGACATTGCCAAATGAGCTTGTAGATTAAACTTGCCTGGGTGGTACAAATGGTTTTCGCTTGACTATTAATCCGAAGGTCAATTGTTGGAATCTACCTAGCAGCACCATGGAAGAAAGGCTTGGGGAGTTATTTCCATAAAGATTACAGCCAAGTAACCAGTCCCTATCTAACTACTGACATTGGGTTGATTCTGATTCAAAGTGACTCTGTAGGACAAGAGATTTGCCTCCTTGGATTTCCTAGTCTTTCTGTCTTTATAAGTGCCTCATCTTTCTCCCTTAGAGAAACTGGTGTTTCAAAGTGCTGACCTGTGGGGGAGTTCTGTTCTATAAGACATGGGCAGAATTGACTCGATGGTAAAATTTGTTGATGTTGTTGTTACTTGTCTAAATTTTATATAAATACTTATATTGGGGATGAGAAAAGTAACCATCTGTTACTCAAATAGTACCCAGCTACCCCAAAATCTCAGAATGCTGTTACAGTCAATAATGACACAAATCTTATACCAAGAAAGTGAAGCACCCCCCAGTAAGATATGTGGCATCAGAAATAGAGTTCGTCACCTCTGAAATGCCTTTATTTTGTCCTTTATCCATCTATCAATTTCTCTTATCAGAGAAAGTACTCTGTTGCTGTCTCTTTTCATGTTTCCCTCTTAAAGTTGACTGGAAACCCTGTCCTGCATATTTCCCTCTCTTCTCTAGTGACTTTCAACCCAGCTGGTCTACACAAAGTTCTCTGGTCTTTCTGGTCTAGATCTATATTGTTTTGTTCCCGAAAGCTAAGGAATATATTGAGCCAGTTCCTAGGATTTTTGTGTCCTTTATCTCCACTGAAAGGTGTAGTCTTTGGCCTTCATTAGTGAATTATGTCCTCACTTTCAGCAAGGTTGTGTCATCTGCAGGCTGTTAATGAGCCTTCTTCTGACTCTGACACCACATTCTTCATTAATCCATCTTCTCCGATTACTTGCTCAACATAGAGACTAAATAATTATGGTGAAGGGACTCAACCCTGAAACACAATTTTCCTGATTTTAAGTCACTTAGTATTCCTTTATTCTGTATGAACAACTACTCTTCTATGCACAGGTCTGCAGGGGCATAATTAAGTGTTCCAGAATTTCCATTCTTTACAATTTTCTTTGTATTTTTTTATAAGCCATATTTCCCAGAACTTTTACATAATCAAGTAAACATAAGTGACCCTCTTTCTAGTATACTCTATTTTCAGCCAAGATCCATCTAATTTTTTTTCTGAGTAAGAATAGCCTTTGTTAGATATTTAGAGAACAGCATAGACAGAGTTTTTTCTCATTAATAGCTTTGGTACAATTGAATACACATTGAATGCTCAATAAAATACCCAGATCCACACAGGACAATCAACTCAGATAGTATAACTGTCAACTAATAAAGATGCTGCCTAAAGAGCATCTTTGTTAGGAGCCCTGTAGGTCTAGAGTTTACCTGTTGGGCTGCTATCTGAAAGGTCAGCAGTTCTAAACCACCAGCCACTCGGCAGGAGAGCGATGGGGCTGTCTACTCCCATTAGGAGTTACAGTCTCAGAAACCTACAGGAGCCTTTCTACTCTGTCCTGCAGGGAAGCTTTGAGTTGGAACCAACTCAGTGCCACTGAGTTTGAATTTTCATTTAGAAGGAAACCTTAGGAATTTAAAATCATTTAAATTTCCAGACCATTCTAGATCAAACTTGAAAACTGGCAGCTCTCTGGCAAGATATTGGAATCATTTTTGACTCATCTTCAACCAAGCTTTACTTGTGTATGATATTAATGATATTGTTCAATGACTTTCACAATCTTTCTGGTCACCTTTCTTCAGAATGGGGGGAAATATGGACCTTTTCTTATTGGTTGGCCAGGTAGCTGTATTCCAAATTTCTTGATATAGATGAGTGAGCACTTATATCCCTACACCAGTTTGTTGTAACATTCCAATTGGGATTCCGGTCAATTACTAGAGTTTTGATTTCTGTTTTGGACTTCTTCCAAGTGCAGCTTTGACTTCTTTCAATATTAGTGCTTGATGATATGCTACCTCTTAAAATGATTGAATGTTGATGGACTATTTTAGGCACATTAAATCTGTATTTCTTAAATCTTCTTATGTTGCTTTTTGCTTCTTTCAATATTTGCCCATAGAATCCTTCAGTGGATTTTTTTTTCTAAAAAAAATCCCAGGTCTTTAATTTCATTGCTTGAGCAATGCCTAGCATGTTCTTTTTTGGTTTTCTAACCACAGGTTTTGATACATTTCATTATAATACTTTACTTGTTTTCTCAAGTTACCCTTTGACATCTTCTGTTCAGTTCTTTTGCTTCATAAGTTCCTTCATTTGCTTTAGCTTCTCTGTGTTCTTGAGGAAATTTCAGAGTCTATTCTGACATCTACTTTGGTCATTTACTTCTCTCTTATCTTTCTAATGATCTTTATTTTCTTTATATCTGGTTTTTAAAAAATGTCATTCCACAATGCATCTGATCTTCAGTCTTCAGTGTCAATTCTATTCTTGAGATGGTCTTTGAGTTCAAGTGGGTTATACACAAATCATATTTTGGCTCTCATAGACTTGCTCTAATTTTCTAACTTTCACATGAGCAGCACAGTTTAATCTTGCCCTTGTTTGGCTGGTGATACTGAGTCTCTCTAGAATTTCTTTCCACAGAGAGGATCTTGTGTATTCCATCCAGTGAGGTCCACATCTACAGTTGCCATTCAGGTTGTTGAAAGGAAATTTTCAATGGTAATGTGTGATTCTTTGTGTATTTTCTATCACCAAGATCATATTCTTCAAGTACTGATTCTACTTCTATGTTCTTGCAAGTGAGTCACCAGTAATTCCCAAAATATATTGATTTTGCATTTGATCAATTTCAGACTCAGGACTTGGTAAAAATCTTTGATTTCTTCATCACAGGTTGGTACATTAAGTTGAGTAATAATTGCATTAACATGTCTTCTTTGTAGGCTTATAGAAATTTCCCATCGCCGACAGTGTATATTTCAGGACAGATCCTGAAATATTGTTTAAACAATGAATACAATGTAATTCCTCATGGATTGGTCATTCCTGACATAGCAGACTATGTGATTGTCTGATTCAAAATGGCTAATACCAATCCATTCTGCTCACTAATTCCTAAGACTATTAATCTTTATACATTCTATTTCCTACTTGCTACTTTACATTTTCTTATATTAGTACTTCAACTGTTCCACCTTCTGATTATACATGGTTGTTTGCAACGATTGCTGCCTCATTGGCAAATGAAAATCTCAAAAGTTTTGCTCTGTCCTCATCATTAAGGTCAACTCTACTCTGAAGAGTAATGTCTTACTGGAGGGCGACCTCTTCCAGTAGTCTATCAAACAATGTTCTATGGCTATTCATAAGGCTTTCAGTGGCCAATATTTTTTTTCAGAAGTGGATCACCAGGTTTATCTTAAACTTGAAGCTTCAAAGTGTGTCCCTATACCCACTTCCCTTTTGTTCTTACCCAAGGGAGGAGGTTTTATGTAAATCCTTGTAATTTATTCCCCCTTTCTCCTCTACCTTCCCTCCACCCTCCTGGTATCACAACTCTCACCACTGGTCCTGAAGGGATCATCGGTCTTGAATTTCACATGCTTCCAGGTCCAGTGTGCATCCCCTGGATTTTTACGATAGAATTACAAGATAGAATTACAGATCTAGCTGGATTTATAAGATAGAATTGGGATCATGATAGTGGGTGGGAAGAAGCATATAAGACGTATAAGAAAGTTGCATATTTCATTGTTGTTACTTTGTACCTTGACTGGCTCATCTCCTCCCTGTGACCCCTCTGTAAGGGAATGTTCCTTCACCTATTGATGGCCTTTGGGTCCCCAATCTGTACTCCCCTCATTTATAGTGATATAATTTTTAGTTCTTTGATGCCTGATACCTGATCCCTTTGACACCTCCTGGTCACACAGGCTGGTATGCTTCTTCCAAGTAGGCTTTGTTGTTTCTCAGCTAGATGGCCGCTTCTTTACTTTCAAGCCTTAGGACCTCAGAAGCTACATCTTTTGATAGCCAGGCACCATCAGCTTTCTTCATCACTTTTGCTTATGCACATATTTGTCTTCAGTGAACATTTTGAGAAGGTGAGCATCATGGAATGCCTGTTTAATAGAACAAAATTTCTTGCATTGAGGAAGTACTTGAGTGGAGGTCAATGTCCATCTGCTGTCTTATTATTAACCTTATAAGTATATGCATGCAGATCTATTTCTCCATCATCATATATAACATTATTCACCTATATATATGCCTGTATTTAGACCTCTATAAATGTCCTTTACCCTTTCTCCCCCTGTTCTTT
This sequence comes from Nesogale talazaci, assembly GCA_004026705.1. Lineage (NCBI taxonomy): Eukaryota > Metazoa > Chordata > Mammalia > Afrosoricida > Tenrecidae > Nesogale > Nesogale talazaci. The sequence goes on along the minus strand of PVJH01018485.1, from coordinate 35,679 downwards.
CCTCTATTTCCATTTGCTTTCCTCTTGTCCCACTATCATGCTCAGTCTCATGGGTTTCAATATTTTCTCTCTGTTACATTACTCTTCATTAATCCCTGTCAGGGCTCTCACACCATCTTGTCACTGATTTTGAATCACTTGTTCCCTTATACCTGGGTTAATCAGCATGGGGAGTGGGACATACCTGACCAGAGCACATGAGAACAAATGAAGGGGTAGGAAGAGAGAATGGAGTGCAGCCTGGTTCACCAAGCCTAGGGATGATATTCCCACTCAGAACAACCAATGTACAGAGAGAACTATATGGCCAGCCCCACTATGGAACACGGTGTCCTTTGCTGACCCAAGGCCCTACAGGGACAACATGGAAGAAGCAGGCTTGGGATTATACCCTGTTTGACCCAACCACACCATGGCAAAACACTAAGGGTGTGCGACAGAGCATGGAGTTCCAGAGGGAATGCCAAGGATATACTTTGGGGCCAGGGTGTGGCACCCCATCTGATTCAACCCAGGAGACACTCCTGGAGGTCAACAAACAGATCTTGTACTATTTACAGGTATTCTTTTTGTTATTTTTTCCCACTTATTTATAGACATATTTTTTGGACATTGGTTTTTGTTGTTGTTGTTATCATTGGTTTTATTTCTTTGGTCAATTTATCTTAGGATATCTCTTTTCGGTACATTTTGTTATCTCTGCAGGTCTATTTAGATAAGATATGCTGGATGAGCAGTCTGGAGAAGAACACAACGGCACTGATGGTTTCAGGGGGTTGGGCATGGGAGATTGGGAGTAGGGGAGAAAAGGAGTTTGTTTGTTTGTTTTTTTATCTTAGTTACTCTTATAAAAAAGAAAGTAACTGTTTTGTTACTCACTGACCCTACACTTAGCAATCCAGAGAGATATTCCATAGGTATTGAGGTAGGTGGTTCTGATAGAGAGCTATAAAGAGATAATCTTGGTATAATAAATATATGCATTACATCTTCCAGGCATGGAATGAAAATGATAAAATTTCATCTTTATTTCCACATTCTTTTTTGGATTGAATTAAGAGCTAGACTTTAAGCGGCTTCAGTTTAGCATGAAACTATCAACATCATCATCATCACTTGTTTAGTACTCAATATGTGTCATGGTGTAAGCATTTTAAAAGAAAGTCAGACTTATTGTCCATTGCAACTAATAAACCAGGTACTACAGATACTTCCGATTGTCACAGGAGAAAACGGAGTCTCACATGAGTTATGTAAGTGAACACTCTCTGTGCTCACTTTTTTACTTTTTAATACAAGAAAAATTTCCATGTTCAAGATTCTCTGGTCTCATCTCTTTGTTTCTTCTGTGTTGGTCTTTGAACACTTGAGGGGCTAGGGGGGCATGTGGAAATGAGTCTGCTGCTGACTCCCCCTCTCTTCCAAGAAAGGCACAGGGCTAAGTAGGCAACAGGGAGAGACTCTTTGTGATGACCTTTAATATAAGAATATCAGCGAACCTTATTCTCCAAGCAGGTCAGCCATGCCTGTTCTAGAATCTTCTGGCAGTGCCGATGGCCTTGCTCCTTAGAGTCTGTGACAATACAGAATCACATCACCTGGGAACATGCAAGAAGTGCTGGGACTCAGACTTCCCAGCACCTTCAGCATGGAAGAAGATGGTCCGGGATCAAAGAGACCATGATCCTTCATCTGAGCCACCAGCAATCACTTGGGGGACTTGGGAAAACACAGAATGACCCTTTAGGGATTAGGAATGGGACTTGAAAACATGCCTTTCTAATAAGTTTCCAGGTGGTCTGGAACTCAGTTTAGGAACTCTTGCTGTAGTTAAATAAATTAAGGCACTCTTCAAAGTTAAATCAAATGAAACAGTATATTCTCCAAGAAGTATTTTTCAGAGTTTTCTATATGCTAATATTTAATTTCTGAAATCCTTTGGCACAATGAAACCATTTTTCATTTCTGCAAAGGATCTCTTATGGATTAGTGTTCCACCAAATGAACTTTGGGAACCACAAACTGTAGGGATTGTCAGTTTGATTAAAACAACAACAATAATAAAAAAAACCAATAATAACAACAACCAACCCTGGAGCAGATGACCTCTTTGGCTGGGGGGTGGCTAGCCTTGCCTCGTGTCATGTTCCAGCTGTTGTGCTTTTTAACAACCGAATTAGCACATTTCTCAAAGGAGTTTGTACTATTGAAAATAAATCCTAAATTACATGAAAGTCACATGAAACAGACAAGGACTTAAGGAAGGGACCAAATATATATATATATATATATATATATATATATATATATGGAAGTATGTATATCTGTAACCACATTTGAATTACTATTTCACCTTCCCCACCCCCAGTTGAAATACAAGCCAAGAATAAAACACTGATTAAATAGACAGCATTGACATTTATTCCTGTGGTGCTGGAGACCAGCCTAGACAAAGAGCTGGTTAAATTCGAAAGACAAAGAGTCCTTTTGTCAGGCAGTGAGTTCATCTGGGAGAAATATTAAGTGACGTCTCCAAGGAGGGAGTTTTCTAACGTCTTTACCTACAACACTCATTGAGAGGCTATGGTCAAATAACTCAAAATATATAAGGCAGGGAGAAGGAAGGAATTTACTAAAAGATGGAGCTGAAATCCACATAAAACCTAACTTTCGCCTTCAGGAAAGCATATCTATACTAGGAAATGAAAATCAAATAACCAAGTAAGTAGAAGCGAGTAGATAGATTCCCTCAATCCCATAAAGCATCACCTTTCTATATCATCATACTCTGTGTGAGTAGGAGACAGAGCAGTGAACAAAGCATTGTCCCCAAACTTAAAGACCATCTGCTGAATAAGGACCCGTGGTGGCATAATGGTTATGTGCTGAATTACTAACTGCAAGGTAAGAGTTTGAAACCACCAATTTGCTCCTCAGGAGAAAGATGAGGCTTTGTATTTCCATGAAGCGTTATAGTCTTGGAAACTCATAGGTGCCATTCTACCCTGTCCTATAGGTGGTCAAGCATTAGTACCCACTTGAAGGCAGTGAGTTTTGAGTTTTTGACTATACTAAAGAAAGCATTGCAAGATAATAAATGGAAGAAGAAATCAAATGTATGATACTTGAAGGTGTCCTAGAGTAGAGGTGGAGAACAGAATTTGTGTAATTCCTTTTGAAAATAGACTCAGGGAAAAACAACTGACTTCTTTGAGATAGGCAAGAAGGGAAGAGAAGCAAGACTGAATATTTGGATGAAGTGCCTTCTAGAAGCCCAAGAGGGTCTGTGAGAAGACTAAAATTGGGAAGATAGTGATATATTCAAGGAACTGAATGGAGACCATATTTACTATGTATATGTAGCCACACTAAGTCCTCATATGTGAAGGCGTGTGTATGTGCTTATTCATATCTTGGGTTGAAGAGGAGAGCAGGGCATCGTGTTGAAGATCTAAGTAGACTTTGGCCTTCTGTTTTGGGAATTTTTTTTCTCGTGACTCATTGTCCAGCCAACAAATATCACATGTTGGCTTGTGCCACATTAACAGGGAACAAATCCACCCTTGGACTGCGTCCAGTTCTACATGCAGAGTCATGCTCCATGTTAATTCTTTTTTTCTTACTAAAGCATTCCATTCTATCTCCTACCTCTGGCTAAGACCTATTCCTTGTCCTTCCTCCTGGGTTTATTTTTGGGCAAGTAACTTTACCAATGTAAAAAGTAACTTTACCAATGTAAAAAGTAACTTTACCAATGGAAAGTTGCTTAAAAGGTGAAGGCTTTAAGGAGACTTGTCACCGCTCTTCATAATGGTGTTACAATCAGGGATGAAAGAGACTTTGGACCAGTGTTGTGTGTTACTTAGTCTATGGTAGCCAAAATCCATACTTCCATATTGTGGAAGAGTCTCAGGTAAGTAGATAATTTTATAGGTTTTAAAATAAGGTGAGGATGGACTAAAATATTTAGTAGGTTAAAGAGAAGCCTCTTAAATCCAAGACTTTAAAAATGAGCATTAGGAAGTTCCTATTCTCACCAAGCTCATTTTGACTTATTAACCCTTTATTGGGTTTTGGAGACGGTAAAGCTTTACAGATGGCAAATTAAACAAACAAATGAACAAACAAACAAAAACCTCACTGCCGTTGAGTTGATGCCCATATGGTTACTTGTTGGGCTGCTAATCTCAAGGTCAGCAGTGCGAAATCACCCGCTGTTCCATGGGAGAAAAACAGGTCTCCCCCCCCCCCAATAAAATGTTATAGTTTCAGAACCCCACAGGGGGCAGTTCTACCCTGTCCTCTAGGGTCAATGGCTTTAGAAGTGCAGACAATTCATATTTCTCCAGAGGAGTGGTTGGCAGGTTTGGACAGCTGACTTTGTGGTTAGCAACCCAATGTTGAATTCATTATGGCACCAGGACAGCTTATTCAAGAATATAAATACAGTGAAACCTTGGAAAGGCAAAATCTGGGTAAAGTGGAAGTCTTCTCCAAAAGGAAAAGCCAACTGTTTTGCACAAAACAAGACACAGGAAAATGGCAAGTCTACACCTTACCAAATATAGAAAGCTTGTGATCAAGACCTGGATTCACAACATAGTCCTGTTGTTTTCCAGTCCTCACAGGTTTTTTCACTATCTGTCTAAGCCTGAACTAGGAGATGAAAATTGTAGAAAGTGAGTGCTTTTATATATTTGTTACAACTGAAAAAGAGAGAGAATGCATGTCACAGGGTTACAGAATATTGTGACTAATGATCAAATTGATTCGCTCAGTCACAGGGCATTCCTCAAAAGCAGAGAAGGAGGTGAATTCACAAGAGAAAGACAGTTCAGGCTGGTAGAGAGAATACATTCTTTTGCCTCCTGGAATGTTCTGTTTTAGCAAGTGGGTCCTTTGCCTTCGAAGAAATTCAGATCCTTGAAATGGAAACTCATTCACTGTCATTGCAGAACATGGGCCATGTTATGACTTCATCACTCAGCAGAGTCCCCAATATTACATTTTCTCTGTGCTTTTAAGTGGCATCAAGTTAATCAACACCGGCTGAGATCATTCAGAGACTAGGCAAAAATCTGCTTCTCTTTTCCTTTCTGCAAGATGGCCTGATTGTGTAATCAAACTCCAACCAAATCTGGCTTGTGTTGTCAGAAGAATTATCCCCTCATTAAAAACAAATCTTAATAGGCCTAATTTGAAGGCTGCTTTTGTCTGTAACTTGATCAAGAGGGTAATGACTGAGTCATGCTAAACAGGGGGAGAGTACAAGAAAGTCAGAAACATTAAACAAGGCAGATTACAATTACATTAGAGTTCTTTTGATATTCAAATGCAGTACATGAGGCAAAAAATATATATGTACACACACAAATCTAAGTCAAAAAGTATTGCTACTGGGGGTTTCACGTCACACATCTATACTGGCTTATTCCAAACAATATGTGTTTAAACAGGTCTCGGTGATTAATCCATGGCTGCAGAAAAATTCTCTTCATCAGACACTTGTCTTTGTCTCCTTCAGATGCCTTCAAAAAATGGCCCCATCAAAAGAGCGGCTTCCCAGGGGATCTCCTGGGTCAACTTGATTCAAAACAGAGGTCACCCCAGAAAGTAATGGCTACTGCTTATCTGGGTTTCCAAGGGGCAACTTGATAGATTTTCTCAAAGGACACAGAACAATAATGGGGGGTTATTAGGAAGTCATTTTAAGAAAATGGAAAACCAAACTGGTAAGAAAGAAAGCCAGGAGTGTTATGCCGAGGGATTTTGTTCTCATCAGAACTAGACACTTGCTCGTGCTTTGAGAATTGCATTGTGGCGCACACAGAGGCCTGACTCCTTTTCCCATAGGTGAGACTTATTTAGGGAGAACTGTGAGTGAGAGTCTACTGTTCTACACTGCCACCTTAGCAATTGTACTTGGTCATAGGCTGTCATGGGCAGACCAGTACTTCACAGGTTCGCTGTCAGTCTGTATATCTTGGAGTCACTTATACACCAAAGAGTTCCCTCATCCCCAACTTCTGTCTGTTGAAGACTGAAGAGTCGTGTGGTTTTAGAACCAAAATTATTTACTCATCATCTTTATTGGCCTGTCAAAGATTCTCTCACCTATCATTATTTCAGATTTTTATGTTCTTGGTGCATTTCTTCTGTAATTGGAACTCTCAAGCCAAAAAAAAAAAAAAAAAGGTCAGAGGAAGCACATTTCACAAATTCTTTCCCACACCTTCTGGCATCAAAGACAATGCTAATTATATAAGTAGTCTGGAGGGGGTGCTAATTGGGTCTTTGAGATAGATGCTTTTTGCAAAGTGTAAAGACTTTTCCTAGGCTTACTTATTTCTACAAGTTCAATGTTTCATCATCCCAGGTTTGTAGCTATCAGATTCTATACTTCTTTGTCTGGGTGACAGTACTTAGACAAGCCATGATATTTATAAATATGTAAAGTGAAAACAGGGGTGGCTTTGCAATAAAATGTAATACTTTTTTCTATTACGGGGTCTATAAATTATAGTACCTTTTTATGGCACTAGACAAACAATTATATATGCATTGTCATTCATATCACATACAAAATTACTCTAGGATTATTAAAAAACAGCTGTCACAATATGTCAATAGAGAATTACCAGAAATACAAGTCAAATTCAGAAGAAGAGGTAGACCAGGGATATTGTTTGCTTACAGGAGATGGATCTTGGCTAAAAACAGAGAATACCAGAAAAATATTGCCTGTAGTATTGATTATGTAAAGGCATTCAACTCTGTAGATCATAATAAATTATGAATAACATTGCAAAGATTGGAAATTGTAGAACACTGGATTTTGTGCACATAGAACCTGTACAAAGACTGAGACACAGCCATTTGACAGAACAAGGGGATATAGCAAGGCATAAAACCAGGGGAAAAAGGCACCAGAGGAGTATCCTTCTACCATACTTGTTCAATGTTTATGCTGAGCAAATCATCTGAGAAGCTAGAATATATGAAGAACAACACAACAGCCAGATTTTGAACTTAGTATAAGCAGATGATACAGCCTTACTCACCGAAAGTAGAGAGGCTTTGCCACACTGTTGAAAACTAAAACCTCAAATATGGATTAAACTTCAATGTAAAGGAAACAAAAGCCTCATTACAGAGCTAATAAGCAGCATCATGATAAATGAAGAAAATACTCAACTTGTTAGGAATTCACAGTCAATACTTTTATCTATGTCTAGATAAATGTCTAGGTTTCATCTATGTCTAGATTTCCATAGAATCAGCTGATGGAAATCAAGAAATCAAACACTATATCCCATCAAGCATGTTAATAAAACAAAGATAATCACCTTTGATGCTAAGGTTCACTTGACTTAAGCCATGGTATTTTCAATCACCTCATATGCATATGAAAGTTGGGCAATGAGTAAGGCAGATGGAAAAGGAATGGATGCTTTTTGACTTGATGGTGTTGGTGAAGATTATTGAATATATTATGGACCAACAGAAGAATGAACAAATCTGTCTTGGAAGAAATACAGGCAGAATGCCCTTTAGAAGTAAGGATATAAGATGAGGGCTTTGTCTCACATAGCTTAGGCCTGTTGGCCAGTCTCTGGAAGACAACATGCTTGATAAAGAGTAAGGTCAGCCAGAAACAGGAAGACCCACTGTGCGATGGATTCACACCATCTATGCGGCCGTGGCTTCAAGCCCAGCCTGGATCGTGCAGATGCTCGATGTGTAGGTAGTATTTTGCTGTGTTGCACATAGGGTGACTTCGGGCTGGAACTGACTTCTTGGTACCTCCTACCACCACCACCAATACAAGTACATATGCTTAGTTATAAAGTTTACCAAAAATATATATTCAGAAAGTTGAATTAGATTTACTTTTGCTCAAGTTCCCTTAGGGAGAAAGAGGAAGCTTTTGATTCTTGAAACCCTTAAGGACAGGTCTATCTTGGGCCTATCTCTAAGGTCGCCACAAGTCAGAAACTGAGGTTTCTATTGGGGGGATGTTCCCCAGCATCATCTTTGTGATGCGCATCTCCACCTGTGGTGATAGTGTCAAAATCTGAATGCAGACACACTTGAAAACAATTTTCCTACTGGCCCTACTTAAATAAAGATTTGGGGTGGGTGGGGAGAATAGGGGGATAGGATTCCCTTATCATGCTAAATCATACTCTTGGAAAATTATCACTTATGGTAATTTTATCGAGCAACTTTTCTGTAGTTTGCCTACCAACCTATTCTTCATTTTATTTTGCTGCGCTGCTATATATTTTTCTCATTTTTCATACTTAGTTTTTTTTTTTTGGGGGGGGGGTGTTTGCATCACTGCCCCTGGTGGTCGTGGGCACTACCCAGTGCTGCTCCTGAGAGCCACCGCTGGATTTGAACCGCCAAGCCCGCGGGCCGCAGTCCTGCACTCAACCACTTACGCCACCGGGGCTCAGCCCCATACTTAGTTTTTACAAAGGATAAATTATTTGCAATTTCACTCCCAGTCATCTACCTACTAATATTTTGCTTCAATTCCTTCACATCTCAGCAAATTATAACATTTTTAGGAACAGTGACTTTAAAATATTGACACATTTTAATTACATCCACACGTTCCTTCCCCCAATTATAAATTAATATTCATGTGTTACAACAGATTCAAGCCAAATTAAATGTATCAGGGGAAAAATGGCAGTGTTTCGTTCGTAAGTTCTTGGACCAAATATCAGGCAAATTTCCATGATCTTTGTAACTCAACTGTTGTTTGACTGTTAGTTAAGCTTTTTACTTTAAATCAGATTAGTGGCAATGCAGGACATCCCAGTTAATTGAGTGTGAGATTTAAAATTTTATGTTTTCCTATTTAACAAAATGCACCGAGTAAGATTTTTTTGAAAAAATGCAAGCTTGTTAAGTCAAGGAAGAGTAAAGTCTCTCTGTGTGTTTCTCCCATATGAAAAAAACATAGTAAACTATATTATTCAACTAGCTTCCTACACACTTTGCACATATAAATTAAGAAGACATAAACCCCATGTCTTCAGTTTTCTTTAAACTTTCCATTTTGCCTCGTCTCTCATTTTATACCAAACAAGAGCCACAGTGATTGCTGTGCAGAATTTTGCTTCAGTGGTTTATTTAGTTATTTATTTACTAAAACCAGGATCTATTACTTTTCCTTCTTAAATGCAGGGGATCATGCATGCAGAAGGTTTTTATTTCTGATTAGATCCTGAAAGATACCCTGTTTGATCCAGAAACTAATGAGGCAAGATTAAAAAAGAAAAGTACATGAAAGCGAAGGTTAAAAATAGCTGCATGACTTGTGTTTCTTCCAGAAAGAGTGGATATAGGGCACAGTTGATTCTACATTTCTTCTGTCCTTGGCAGACATAGCTAATCAATCAGGTTGCTTCCAGTGAGCTGGAGTATAGCCTGAGAATCTTTCTCAGCACAGATTTTGGGCAGCTGCCACCAATCAATCTGGGTTGATTTATGGGATTGATTTACGGAGTGCATTATCTATTCATTTATTCAACATTTATTGAACACGTAATCTGTGCCAGGCATGTGAAAGGCATGCAGGAATAAGACAGGAAACCTACTTATAATGAAAAGGACTCCTTTTTATTTATTTATTTTTGGCCTAGTTGACTTGCTAGGCAGGCAGTAGGTGCTCAATTAAAAGATGTTTTTTTCTTTGGTTACATTGCAATGAATTTGCCTGTGAGGAGCATTATGGCCTTATTTGAAGCAGCTGAGAAGGGGTGTAGGCTATGGGTCTCACTCAAAAAATGAGAACATTTATTCCACCTCACTTCCTTTCCTGCTTAGAGTCTCTTAAAAGCAAATTCACCATCAAGATCAGTTATCCCCTTGATCCTTTTGGAGGACCAGGGGTTGATAGTGGAGAAATGGACCATATTTAGAAACTCATGTCACCCCTTAAATCTGACCTCTCAATGTCGTTTAGATTTGCTAATGGAATTCTTGCTAGAAATTGTATTTGACTCCATCCTTAAAGGAAGTAAGTTAAGCTGCGCCACACGAGGACAAATGGTTGACATCGTGCTCGTGCTAACATCTTGTGTGCAGCTGTGTACAGCTGTGTTAGTACCAGTTGAACTGGGATAGCATCATTGGGGAGAGAGATAAAGAGCAATTTGTTCACAAGGCACTATTCAAACGGCCTCACAGGTAAGATCTAAAGCATTGGCATTCTCTCTCCCTTCAACCTAAACTTTGTATTGAGTTAAGGTAGTTTGGTATGTTCTTCTCAGGATGATAGGTCACTCACTCCTTTCATAGATGATGTTGTAGAATTATATACTATGTCATTCATAAACAAATAGGGGGGAAATATTCTCCAGTTTTCAAAGGATTAACATTTGACTTTCTTAAGTGATTTTTTGAGGAATCCTTTTAAGAATTTATTCCCTTATTAACTCATTCCCTTATGATTAAGTGTTATTTTTTTTCATTCCTCTCACAAAAGAAAGCAAAAAAAAAAAAAAGTGCCAGAGACAGAAGCTGTGTTAGAGAACAGCTTTCCCACTCTTCTTTTTAATCAATCTTATTTTTAATTTTATTGTCTCCAAAGAAATAGTAGCTCTTCATCCATTGATAACAAATGGCCAGCTCCTTCAGTGAACAAGGACCTGTAAGACGCTCATTGGTAGTGAAAAGGACAAAGGGACATGATAAGGGCAAGTTGTAATAAAAGATCACAAGGGCATCTGGATGTATGTTTTAAGTAGGCTTCCTTTTGCTGCTTGAAAAGAAATTTGTCGATAGAGGAAGCCCTCTTGAGGAATGGAGTATAAAACAGTGCAATTAAATTGGGATAGCAATTCAAAGCAAGGAGTTCCAAATGTGGCCTGGTATACAAGCTGGCCCCTGGCATTGACAAGCAGCCAGAATCTCGGTCTCACTCCTGGGTGATAACTGAGTACTTGGATCCTTATAGTAATTGTTATGTTTGAGCCCATTGTTGCAGTTGTGGTGTCAATCCATTGAAGGCTTCCCTCTATACGGTGGTTCTCAACCAGTGGGTTGTAACCCCTTAGGGGTTGAACGACCCTTTCACAGGGGTCACCTGATTCATAACAGTAGCAAAATGACAGTTGTGAAGTAGCTATGAAAATAATTTTGTGGTAGGGGGTGGGGGTCTCCACAACACAAGAAATTGTATGCAAGGGTCTCAGCATTAGGAGGGTTGAGAACCATAATCTACGAGGTTATCAACTGCACGGAAATGAGCTTGGTTTGGGATTTCTAATTGTTTACCAAACATGAAGTCCTTTGGCAGCGACTGATTTCTTCTGAGAACATGTCCAAAGTATGTAAGATGAAATCTCATCATTCTCATTTCTTAGAACCATTCAAGGTAGTTATGTTTGTGTTTTATTCTCACATGCTATGGGTGGTACCTTCAATATTCTTCAACAAGACCCAAATGCAGAGGCATCAATTCTTCCCCACTCTCCTTTATACTCTGTCCATCTTTCATATGTACATGCCATGTGGCAATGGGAAATGCCTCTTTAACACTTTAAAGAGGTTTGATGGACCATATTTTCTCAAAACAATTTGTAAATTCAATTCATGACAGTGCTTCCATAAGCAATGATTGTGGATATAAAATTAAATTTAAGTAAATTAAATTAAAGTTAATTTAATTTAAGTAAAATTAAATTTGTGATAGCTTCAATCTTTTCTCCATTTATCATGATGTTGTCTATTGATCCAGTTGTGAAAAGTTTTGTTTTCTTTACATTGAATTATAATCCATACCGGAGAATTTTCATCAGCAAGTATGGTACTTCAAGTCCACTTCAGTTTCAGCAAGCAGGGGGGCATCATCAGTTGCTAATAGACTTTCCTCCAATCCTGATGTTTTCTCCTTCTTATAAAGTCCAGCCTCTTGGATTATTCACTTAAAATGCAGAGTGAATAAGTATGATGAAAGGATACAACACCGACGCCTGCCTTTTCTGGGTCTTTCTACTCCTGTAAACAGCTACAGTCTGGGAGATTCATAGGGACAAGTCTACCTAGAGTCACTGTGAGTTGCAATGACTCACTGGCAGTGAGTTTGACTTTTACTTGGAGTATTCATGAGTGATGGTTTTACTGGTGCTTCTCTGTCAGCTTGTTGTGATGTCATGGCTTGCGTGTTGCTTCAATGCTAGGAGCTATGCCACTAGTATTTCCAATATCCAGCAACCTAACTCAGAGTGCACAGATTTCAACAGAGCTCCCAACTGAAAACTGATGATGATGAAGGCCTAGACTGTCCACTCCACAGTAATTAGCCTCTGAAAATCCTCTGGATAGCATCAAAATATCATCAATTACTGAGAAACGAATGACTAGAAGCAGAACATTGTCAGAGAGACTGCCAGAAAATAAGCCACTCAGGTTGGAAGTTACTCAAAATATGACTGAGGAAGAGCTGCCTTTAAAAAATAGAGTCAGATGAAATGACAAAGATGGATCAAGCCTCAGGATTTTGATTTGCTAATGGGGTATGGCTCAAAATGAGAAGAAACAACTGCAAACATCCATTGATAATTGGAACCTGAAATATATGAAATATGCATAGGGCAATTAAAAGTTGTTAAAAATAAAATGGAACCCATAAATATTAATATTCTAGGTATTAGTGAACTGAAATGACCAGTTATTGGTCATAATGAATCAGAAAATCATAGAGTTTATTATTCTAGAAATGACAGATTCAAGAACAATGGTGTTGAGTTCATTGTCAAAAATAGCATTTCAAGAGTTATCTCGAAGGACGGTGCTGTGATGGTCAATCTGCACCAAATTCAATGCCATCGAATAGATACTGACTTATACAGACTCTATAAGCCAGGATAGAACTGAACTTAAGGGTATAACTGTTTATGGGAGTAGAAAGTCCCATCTTTCTTCCTCAGAATGTGTGGTGATTTACAAGTGCTGACTTTACACTTAGCAGCACAATACATAACCACTGTGTTATGGGGGATCCCCGTGACTGGGGCAGGATTATAAATATTCATATACAAGGAGAGCCAATCAATACAACTACTATTCAAATTTATGCAACCATGAAAACTAGCAATAAAGAGTTCTACCAATGTCTTCAGTCAGAAATTGATCTAACATGCAAAAAATGCATTGGTAATTATTGAAATACAAAAATTGGAAATAAAGAGGATAGAATAGCACTTGGAAATTACAACTTTGATGACAGAAACTGAGTTTGAGGGTGCATGATTGAATTTTACAAGACTAATGACTTGTTCATAGCAAATACCTTTTATCAACAATATAAACAATGCCTGTACACATGGACTTCTCTAAATGGAATACACAGAAATCAAATTGACAACTACTGTGGGAAGACATGATAGGGAAACTCACCATCAGCAGCCAAAACCAAGTCAGGGGATGACTGTGGAACACACTATCAATTGATCATATGTATGCTCAGATTGAAGATGAAGAAAATTAAAACAAATATACAATAGCCAAATGTAATTTCTTGTATATCCTTCTGAATTCAAGAACATCTCAAGAATGTTCTAGTATATCCTTCTGAATTCAAGAACATCTCAAGAATGTCCTTAGTGTGTAATGCTTCAGATCTACAATCTATTACGTGAAGCAATCTAGTGCTTCAGATTTGTAGATCTGAAGCATTACACACTAAGGAAAAAGGATTTGATGAGTTGTGGGATGACATCAAGAACATCATACTTAAAAGCAAAAGGTGATTAAAAAGACAGGGAAAAAGATCAAAGTGGATGTCAGAAGACACTCTGAAGCTTGCTCTTAATTGTAGTGTAGCAAAACAAATAAAAGAAAGGATAAAATCAGAGAGCTGAACAGAAAATTTCAAGGGGCAGATCAAGAAAATAAAGAAAAATATTATAATGACATATGCAAAGACCTAGAGTTAGAAAGCCAAAAGAGAAGAACTTGCTCAGCATATCTTAAATTGAAAAAATCCAAGCCTTGAGTTACAATCTTGAAAGATTCCATGGGCAACATATTGAATGATGCAAAGAAGATGGTGAGAATACACACACTCACTGAACCAAAATGTATTGACATTCAACCATTTCCAGAGGTAGCATATGTGAAACAGCCAATGAATGTTGCTAAAGAAGTTGAAGCTGCACTGAAAACATTAACCAAAAACAAGCCTCCAGGAATTGATGGAATACCAGTTGGAATGTTTCAACCAGCTCATGAAACACTGAAGCACTCACTCTTCTCTATGCCAAGAAAATTGGAAGACAACTACTTGGTCAACTGATAAGAAGAGATTCATATCTGTACCCATTCCAGAGAATGGTGACCCAACAGCATGCACAAATTATAGAACAATATCATTGATATCACATGCAAGTAAGAGTTTGCTTAAGATTATTCAACAATGCAGTGATACATTGGCAGGGAAGTACCAGAGCTTCAGGACAGAAAGTACCATGGACTGTCAAAAGATCTAACAGATATCTCTCGGAAGAATGCAGTCAGAATGCCCTTAGAGACAAGGGTGGGGAGTCTTCAGCTTACATACTTAGGTTATGTTATTAGGCGAGACCAGTTCCTAGAGAAGGACATCATGCTTGGCAAAGGGGAAGGACCGTGAAGAAGAGGAAGGCCTTTGATAAGATGGATAGACACAGTGGCTGCTCTAAGGGCTCAAACATAAGAACAATGATGAGGATAATGTAGGACCAGGAAGTGTTTCATTCTGTTGTACATATGGTTGTTATGAGCTGGAACAGACTGCACGGTGCCTAACAACAACAACAAAAAATTATTTTTGAATGATTGCCTCTTGATCTAAGTAAAGTTTCAGCATGAGCACAATGAAATGTTATGGAATTCTGATTCTTTAAAATGTTATCCCTAGTTTTTTTATGACGCATAGTGTTGAATGACTCTGTATAGTTAATGAAACACAAGTGAACATCTTTCTGGTATTCTCTGCTTCAATTGACATCCATCAGATATCAACAATGACATCACTACTGCAAATTCTGAATCCAGCTTGAATTTCTGACAGTTCCCTGTTGATTTACTGCTGCAGCCATTTTAGCTCTTTTAGCTCATCATTTGTATTCGCTGCTATATTCAAGAGCAAGTTTTGCAGGTTTTTCTGATATTCAATTTGATCTTTTTTCTTTTCAATGAACTTTTTGTGCTTTTTTCATATGTTATGTTCTTGAGAACATCTCATACTTCATCAGGTCTTCTGTCATTAGTGTTCAATGTGTCAATTCTGTTCCTGAGATGCACTTAAAATTCAGGTGCAATATAATCAAATTTGTATTTTATTTTTTTTGGACTTGTTTTAATTTGCATTCACTTCAACCTGAATTTGCATATGAGCAATTGATGATGTGTTCATCAGTCAACCCCTGCTCTAGTTTTGGCTGATGAGGTTGAATGTCTCCATGGTCTCTTCTCACAGATACAGTCAATCTGATTCTAGTGTATTTTGTCTGATCAGTCACTGCCTATGTTGTTAGACAAAGGTATTTGTAATGATGATGTCACAAAGTCGTCTTGCAAAAGTTCTGTCATGTGCTCTTGAGCTTTGCTTCTCCTGCCAATGTTATGACGTTTGCTATTTCCTCTCCTTGCGAAAATGACCAGACTGAGGTTGAGACAGTTTTGATCACTTCCTAGTAAAGGGTGAAGACAGCTTCTAAACTCAGAGCGCTCTGACACATTCCAAATCTTCCGGTTATTTGTTATGTTTTAGCTGCAAATCAAGAATGACTAAATCAAGAGACTAATTTTGATATGCTATAAATTCACACCTAGGACTCCCCCACATATGATTGGAGTCATTCACTGCATGTGGACAACAGAGGATAGGGCCAGTGTCATCTTCCATAGTCTGAATATCTTTGATACATTAATTTCTTAAGTGATATTATGATTGAGGTTGTTTTTTTTTTACATCTCACTACACAAAATATTTTCTTCTTAAAATAAGCCAAACAACCAAAACCTCTAGGCGAAACTTTTTATTTTAGGCGAACACTTATTTCGGGCTTCTTGTTAATCAGAGAACATTTCTGACCAGCCATTTTAAAAGGGGAAGTGTATTATTAAGCAATTGATTAAACCAGCTCAATACCATCATGCACAAGATAGAAAAGATATTAAAAATGGTCTCCAAGAAAGAACTCATTAATTTAGAGTTACTGAAGGGGGAGATAACTCTGAATTAATAAAATCTTTTAATTAAAAGTATAGTTTAAAATAAAGTCTTATTTTTGATATTGGATAGCCTAATTAGGCAGTTAAACTAGTATGTGCATAGATAAAAATGATAGGATACAGGAAATAAGAGACCCAGGTAGAGATCTCATTGAAGCTATTTGAATGAGCATATAAGGGTTATTTGAAGATACGTTTTCCATTTGCTTCTAGGACTAAATAGTACTATAATTTTGGGGAGGGGAATTGTTCTTATAAGGTGGTATGCACTCCTCATTTAATCTTTTTATGATGTAGTTTTCTTAGAAAGCTCATTATATAGATTTCAAAGTAGTATTTCTGGGGCTCTTCTCAAATAACCATATTCTTTTAGTTGTTGGGTTTGAAATTTATAAAAGTCTCTTAATGTATAATTTTAAAAATTAATTCAAAAAGGATGATCAGGTATGGTTACATCTATTTGAGTGACTAACATTTGTTCCATCAAAGTGACTGTGCCTCTCATACAAGTATCATTGAAAATATAATTCTAATAGAGTGTGCTGGTACTTATTCTTGGCTTGGCACAGTGTTTAATCTAAACTCCAATGTCTGTCTCAAAGAAATAATCATATGACTTATATAAAACAACTAGACAAATATGGTAAACCACAAATGACAGTAAAAATCTTAGAGGAAGAAAATACAGGAACGTTAATTTGAGTGAATCAGTGTGGCAGTCACCTGATCTGGTGTCAATTTGAGGAGTAAGCGTGTAGGGGTGGAGTCTAGCCTGTCAATCTGGAGAGAGCCAATGAGACTTCGGTGTGGGCGTGGCCTTCTCCTGAGAATTCTGGGAAGTGTAGTAATTCCTTCTTGGAGGTGGAGATACTATCTCTCTTGGTTCACTTCCTTAGAGACTTTCTACTGACAACACTTACTACCTGAGAGACTCGACTGACAAGGCTGGCTTCCTGTGAGACATCCCTGAAGTCACAAAGACCTACCCTGATGCAGCAAGAAGCCTGGACCTAGAGAAGCCACGTGGAGACTCCTGCCAGCACTGAGACGTTTCCAACACCACAGTATCCAAAAACTTTCTACTCATGGCTTGTCATCATCCTGCATTTGGTGTCACTGCATATGTTTCATGAGTCTGAAGAGGACTTTGCAGATTGCTGTTGGACATATGGGCTAATATTGAACTTATGGATTTCATGTGGATGTGCTGGAATGTTTTCTTGATGTACAGTTGCTCTTGTATATAAAACTCGTACACATAAGGGTTTCTACAGATTTGTTTCTCTCGTCTACTTAGACTAACACAATCGGTTACAGATTGCCCATAAAAAATTATCCTAAAACTTAAGAACTTACATAAATAATAGGTATTGTCTTGCGTTTTCTGTGCGTCAGGGATCTGGGAGTAACTTAACTTAATGGCTCTGATATAAACCTCTCAGTTGGTGTTCCATTAAGGCATCAGCCAGAGACTAGACATCTGAGGCAGAAGGAATGGATTTGTAGTCAAGTGACCAACTGTTGGTTGGACATTTAAGCTCTGTGTCATGTCAGCATTTCAGAGCACTGCTTATATTGTGGCAGCTGACTTTCCCCCAGAGTAATTACATTGACAGAATAAGAGAGGAAGAAGTTCCAAGATGAAAGCCATAGTCCCTTTCTAACCTAGGTTTAGAAGTGATTTCCCACCTCTTCTGCCAAATTTTCTTCATTAGAAGAGAATCAATAAGACTGACACACACACACACACACACACACACACGCAAAAGGGTGCACAGGGACACAGATACCTAGAAGGAGATATAATCAGGGACCATTTTAGAGGCTGCCTACCATAATCAGGTTATTTTGTTTCCATCCACAGTCTCTAGACTATCTAGAAGTAGTCATCTCTACAAAGCATGTTCCATGAATATTAGAATGAGAAACCACCATCTTGAATCATGAGAATTAATTGTCTGTAATCAAAACCTTAATTGTTTTACCTTAACAGTCTAGTAGCTTTCACCAAATGAAATGAACATTTTTGAAAGTCAAAACCTGTTGAACATTTGTAATTTTATATAATTTGAGCTGGAGTTGGAGCAACAGCTAAGACACACAAATTATATTCAGTTTTGTTCTTATCCATTTTATGATGCTAACGAAATAGTTGTCGGGCACTTTTCCACTGCCTTTTAAGTCAAGGCAAAAATGAATATGGAAGTAAAAATAGAAATCCACAACAAAGTTTTCTTTCTGGGTCTAAAGGGAAACTTGTTTGCTAATAATTGTGGCCAATTTGTTTGCAGCTTTGTAAGACTGAGCTTCGCCTGTACAATGTTTTTCTCATAGCATCTGCAACAACTCAATGAAATTGACTCAAGAAAATAAGAAGCTGTAGTTTAGGGATAATATCAGAGAAGGCAAGGAAGTAGGAGTAAAAGTTTAATGAGGTTTTGGTGGCATCTTCAACAGACTGGTTTCACTAGGTGTATTCTAGAATTCTGAAGGTGAGGGGAAAATCTCCCATCCAACTACTAACCATACCTGACCCCGCTTAGCTTCTGAGATCAGACAAGATCGGGTGCGTTCGGGGTGGTATGGCTGTAGACTAGGGGAAAGTTGAGATTCCATTTCTTAACTACAAAATGAGTAAACTAGACAGGTAACCTGAGACTGAAGCTTACCAGAAAAAAGAATAACTAAAGGAAAAAGAGAAGGAGGAAGAGAAAAAGGAGAAAGAAGGTGGAGGAAGAGAAGAGGAATGTCCCAGGGAGGAGTCAAAGAAGAACCATGGCTTCCGGAATAGTTATTTGAAGAAAAAAGAAGTGACTGTTATGTGAGCTTTCCTTTGTGACTGTGCTCCCCACCTCCTTCCGAGAAAAAAGCAAAACAAGCAAAAATACAAATTAAAGGCAGTAGGCAAGTACAGTAGTAGCTGCGGGAAGAGTCTTATACCTATAAAATAAATTTCTGTTCCCAATGGTGTACAATGGCCTGGTTAACATTTGCATTAGAAAACTGAGAAGTAGAGAGAAGAAAATAAATGGTGGTCTCCTCTGATCTCTTCTTTTTAACCCTTGAAAATGATATGCTTTTCTGTGAATTATGACCTTCTGGTAATCAACATGAATATTCAGTATTCTGAAAAACACTAGAAATGTTGTTTGGTCTGTGAACTGTATGATGTTGACAAATAGCGTGATATGTCAGAATTACACAGAACACTGTCACCTGAAAAAAACAAACCCTCAAGTAGCCATCTCTCATCTTCTGGCATGTGGGGCCATCTCATTTCTGTGTAAAAGGACACCGGAAAAAGTAGACACAAATATAACTTTTCAAGCTGTTTCCTTATTTACATGTCCATGTGGTCAACAATTCCCGGGACAACACAATTAGCTATCTTTTTTTGAGAAAACAAATAAATAAAATAATGGAATGGAAAACCCTCCTCTATATCCCTTCTGAAGCTCTTTCTTCCAGAACAACTTTCTTCTTTCCACAAGTAAACCCAAAGGTTGAAGTTTGGACGTTATTTGTACACACCATGGTTCATTGGCAGTATATCTTTTCAACCTGCCAAAAATCTCGAAAGGAAGCATGCTGAATTTAGCTTCCCCAGATCTAAAATCAACTGGATGTCAAACTTCTGGTAGGGCTTGTAAAAGTTCCACTGCTATTGGCATCGGCAAGTAATAGCAAAGAGACAGCTGTAACAGGGATCTTCTCGCCAAAACGTGATTTGGGAAAGGTCATTTTATTACATGATTTATTTATGTTGCTTCTCCTTGGTACAAACCGTTCTGATGTGTATGTACGCAATAGTGAGAGAAGGAGAAAAAATAACGGAAAGGAATCCTAGAGGCTCACAAATCCCAGGCACATTTTGGTCGAAGAGAAGTGCAGTGGATTTTATTTACCTAAAACAGCCCTCAATGAAAAGCAGCTTTTTCACATCCACCAAATGAAAAAGAAGTTTCTGTCCTGATAAGATCAGTCTTCTCTCTATCCTTTGAGGGCTCATCAGTAAGAGACATGATTAGAAGTATGCCTTGACTTTATAGTTAACAAGAACAACAAAGATATCCTTCCCCTTTTGAAAAACAGAACAAAAGAGAAAAGTCAGCTTAATCAAATTTCTAATGGTTTATCTACTTTGCACATTGTGTTGTCTTCTTAAAAGGCTGATATTTTTTTCTTTTGGATTTCTTTCCCGAAAGAGGCATGTGTTTGTTACGTTCTACAGACCTACAGTATTTAATATGGAAAGTTGAATATCTTTTTAAATGAGAACAGATGGGCAGTTCTGTTTATCTTCACTTGGCTTCATCATTGTGCCCCAAACATGTGGGTGGGATTTCTAATACCAAGTTTGCAATGGTGACAAGTAGGATTTTCTGGATAAATACTTCTTTTACCATATTTATTGTTTAGCCCCACCCCCCACCCTGGCTTGTTTTTGTTTTTAAATTATTGTTCTCGTTCATTTATTACCAGCATGTCTCAGACATTGGAGTCAGGTGTTTGAAAATGAGAACCAAACCGGCTTTTATGCTTGTCTTCAGAGTGTTGCTAATGGTAACCTCTGGTTTCACTGCCTGAAATGTCCTTAAAAAATAAAGTAAAAATGAGACACATTTATTGAAAGAGTAAAAGTACATGCCATGGCTCAGACCACTCGGTCACACACATCTCTCTGTTTTTACTAATCTTTGTAGTAGTAGAAATTCCCAGTGTCCTCTCACTAACTGTAAGTTATTTGATAGTGTAGACAATCATGCTCTTCCAAAGGGGCTCACTAGATAAAGCATGCAATGAGGATCACATTCTTGGATAATGTCTGTGGATATGTTTGACTGATTTGCCTTTTAGATGATGAAGTCTGATGTCTCCGTAGAGTTCCAATCAAGAGAGATTTAAAACCTAAGCACAACAGATATTCAGCAATGCAGACTGGAAGTTTACCTGCAAGTGACTGAATCACTTTCTGTACATTTCTCCTTAAAGGAGCCATTGTTTAAGCCAAGAGAGTATTTCTCTTATAGAGGAAAAAGGATGAAATATTTTAGCAAATTTAAGTAGCAATACTATGTGGAAGAGTATCTTGAAATGTCAAATTTTAACGAACCTCAAATAACTTTCAACCCTAGCAAGGCCACTTTTAAAAGCCAAGTTTATTTCCTAATGGCATCTCTCTGCTTGCAGGCACGTCACCTTAGAATTTCCAAAGAACACAGGGCTAATACAGAATTGATCTTATTTCAGTCTGCTTTGCTTTGTGGCAACAAAGAGAAACCTAAGTTATAAGATATTTCATCCAAACTTAGGAATACCCTTCCAATATTCGAGACAGAAAGCATAGTCTAACAATGTCACAGGCAATCTCAAACATGAATAAGAAAATGGTCTAGCTTACTGACTGCATACTTTATAAATAGGGAAAATAGAGGTCTGGACAACCAGTACCAGGAGCTATGAGTTAGTCCTTCCATTAGCCAAATCACCTTTCATTGAGCCCCTTGTAGTAATTCAATAATCTCCCCACATTGGCTCAAAGCCAGGAGACTTCGTCCAATTTCTTCCCCGTACCAAATGGCAGGTAGTGAGGTTTCCCACCTGTAATCTAAGTGCAATATACCAATGAGCTAGAATCCAATTCATTAGAGTTGTCAAAGGACTATAGAAAGCCCCCTTTAAGTCCAAGAGTCTTAAAAATAATTGAAAGAGTGAAATTGCAAGACGGTTAGAAAGCAAGCAGAATTCCTTCTTCAGATTTCTCTTGCCGGATCCTCAGGCGATTCACAGCCATTTACCTGACCTTCCTGTAAAGGCTTCCCCTAGTGTCTCCCAATTATATGAGAGGCTATGAAAGACAGGAAGACAAGGGAAACTGTAAACTCTCAGAAATGCCCATGGCTGGCAAGGCAATGCCATACTCAAGTAGTCATTGTGTGCGAATCTCCCGTGGAACTTACTAGCCGCGGGTAGTCTGTAGTTCTGAACAGTCTCTGGATGGTGCAAACCGAAAGATGGCAGGTTTGAGTCCACCCAGAGGTACCTTGGAGGAAAGACATGCTTCAGAAAAAGAAGCCACTACGGTGAGCATTTCTCCTCGAATGCCCACAGGGTGCCCTGCTCATGAGTCAGGCTTAACCTTGACAAGAACCAGTTTGGTTTCAGGTCTGGTCAGAAACAAGACACAGTTAACTGCTCCAGATCATGGCTCTGAGGGGATCGTGGAAGGAAGGGAGGATTCCATAAGTGGACCTCTGGAAAGGCCTTAGAGTTAGCAGCAAGCGTTTTTAGCTCAAGAGGGCAGGGCTTCTGGTTGTGGTAACCTGACTATAGCTAGAAATGTATAAGAAGTACATTTTAAAAATTTATTGGTCACTTCCTGAGGAAAGTATATAGTCAGGACCAATAGAGCTCTCTTTCTCCTCTCTCTCTCTCTCTCTCTCTCTCTCTCTCTCTCTCTCTCTCTCTGTGTGTGTTTTCCTTTTTCACATTTGCATCATCACTTCATAAATAGCTCTTGGAAACAGCATGTTTTGTTTATATATTTGATGGTTGGTGTGTTTTAAGGACCCATGAGTCTGTTAGTTTTCTAAGAAAGGAACTTTGGGAACTTTGTTGATAACCAATTAAATCCTAGTGGATTATATTATCTGGGAATCTTTTGGACAGAAGTCCTTCCAAACCATTAGCAATATTAAAGTTCAGCATTTATGACAGTTCTTACTGCCTGATACGGAGAAAGGGTCTGAGAACCATTCTCTGGGGCTTTTTTGCTGACATGTCTGCAGGAGGAAACGTCAGCTCCTCCAATCTGCAGCTGAGCGTGCGTCCAGCCTGGCTGCAGTGCCCAGAAACTGCGTCCTCAGGCCAAAAAGGGCCATGGTTCTGACTGGAGAGCTGGAAGGGAGGGAGTCACCACTAGGCAACAGTCTGTAAACAGGCTGTTCCTGCTCCTCACAGAGAAAAGGGGAACGTGAGATTGAGGGAGGAGAAGATAGATAAAGGTGCAAAGAAAATTTATCCCAGACTCGAAGGCAGAAAGATCAGTTTTTGAGTCAGGCAAAATGTTCAAACATAGTCCATCCTATCCTTTCTAATATGGTAATCATGAACCACAGGTGCCTCTTTAAAGTTAAACCCGAATTAATTAATATTCAGTTCAATTAAAAGGTCTTTCTTTAACACTGCGGCTATATTTCAAGCACTCAGTGATGACACTTGGCTCGTGACTACCACATTGGGTAGTGCAGGCAGAGAGCAAGCAGTCTGACCCCTAAGGAAAGTTCTGTCGAACAGCACTGCTCCCAGGAAAGGTGGCTCTGTTTGCCTGAACAGTTGCCACGAATGAGAGCCAGACTCTGTAAAGCTAGATGTTAACTGGCGAGAGGTTAGCTGATATGAGACATAAATGACACTTTTTGTCCCCTTGAGATGCAATTAATTTTGGTCCAGAAGATAAAAGAGTCCCTTTGGTTACAATTTGATTGTCCAAAAGGAAATCAACCCATTTTTACTTCTACCTTTGTAATCTTGTTCCAAGTTATTTTGACTGCTAGGTCTGTCACTTTCTGACACCCTCCTCTGAACCAGTTTTGTCATCCTGAGAGGTCCTTCGCTATTGTGTTTACTATGAGTTTGAAAGAGCACGATGTGTCTAACTTTTGGGAAAGTATTTTCTGTCAAAGAGATTGAACAAATGCACCTGGTAGGAATTTGATTTAAATAACATCTGAATTAAATATTGAGCAGAATGTTTTCTTGACTAAATGTAGGTGAGAGTTCCTCAGCTTTTCACCAAGGAACCAATCATAACCTAGAGATTAGGCATTCCAGCTTCCAAAGCCCACGTCTAGTCCATAGGGGCTGCTCCCAGGACATACACAAGATAAAGGAAGAAAAGACAATGCAGAAGAGAAAGAGTCAGGGAGAGGGGATTAAAACTTTCCCCCTTATCATTCTTTATGTTTTTTTTTATTTGAAGTCATGAACATACAGAACCACACAATTTAAAAAACAAAAAGAAAAGTTCCATTTGACAAGGAGGCAACTTATTATTGTAGTTAAAACTTTGGGCATAACAGACACCAAAATTTAAATCAAGACTTACATGCTGCATGATCTTGGGCAAGTTACTCAATTTCTCTGAGCCTCAGTTCTTCATCAGAAAAACAGAGACCAGAACAGATGGGTCTTAGGGCAGTTGAGATGATTAACTTAGTTAGCATCTGGCACATAGTAAGGGCTTAAAAAAAAAAACCTTCAGGAAAACTATAAGAATTCCACACAGTAACCCGACATAAAAGCAATGTTTGGAGCTTTTCGTGGGATTTTGGAAACTCTGCCTTCTTTTTCATAGTTAATTTCATTTTCACCTGAGCACAGTTTTCTCTCAGAGTCTTCCAGTAAAGTCAAGCCACCTTTGCCTCTACCCTGCTATGTCTTAGTCAACTAGGTTTATCACAACACTATCCACACCTCACGAGAAAAATAACCATATTTCTGAAGACCTTATGCTGTTGGGTTCAATTGATCTTAAGACTAGTAGACAAAAACTAATTTCAGTTGAGACTAAGGACGGGAAGAATGCCTGGAAACATTCCTACACTCATTCACACACAACCAAATTAGCATATACACACTACTACCACCTCCATGCCCCCCAAACAATCCTAAAACACTACCCTGAGATTTAACTAGAATATGAATTTTGGACAGTCCTTTCTGGCCAAGAAATAGGCATGATACAGTAAACTTTCTCCCAATCCTAACCTGTTAGCAAAATGCATACATGTGAAGGAGTGCATTTGTCAGACCATAGAGGACTTCTAGGAGAAGAAACTTATGATTCATCAAAAGAATCAAAATCTAAAGCAGTCCAGAGAGTTTCCCTGGGACATGGAAATGCTCCCATCGCTTGCTACCCAGAAGGCACATACTCAAGCCTCTGCTGCTGTGAGCATGTAGTAGATCTTTTTGTAAGAACATTGCTATCTGTACCTGTGGCTTCCTCCAGAAGAAACTACAAGAGAATGAGAGAAAGATATTAAGACTTGTGATCCCATATATTTGTTATGTCTAACTCAGCTGTAAGTGATAAAAGCCCTACTCAAACTAGATCAAGAGGAGGGGGGAAAAAAACAACCCAACACCCTCCTAACTCAGATGTCTACCAAATGCAATTTGATCTAAGGTCTAGCTGGAGATACTGGGGTTCAAATGATGTTTGAAATAGCTTTCCTTCCTCGCAGTTAGCTATCCTAATAGAAAGAACTCAGCAAATAGCTATGCCTATCCAGCCTTATAGTTCACCAAATACTGGTGGGTCCACATTGAAACCCACCCTTGACACTACACCAGTCCCTAAAACAGGATGATGAAATTCATTAATCGGCCACTCTGGGTCACATGCCCACTCCTGGAACCAAGTAGTTAAAATCAGACACACATGAAAAGATGGGAAGCAAGCAGCATTTTGAGAATAAAGGAGGGATTGCTTCTCAGAAGGATGCTGGGCAGTGAAAAGCAAGGTTCTCAAGTGGTGTGAGAACACAGATCTCCACAAAAACTTATGGAGGAATTATCATAGCAATGTCACTCATAATAGCCCAAAGCAGAAAGAGCCCAAATGCCTACTCACTAGTGAATGAGTATGAAAAATGTGGTGTATCTATAAATGAAATATCATTCTGAGATGACATACTGAATCTACTACAGCATAGATGAATCTTAAATGCATTATACTAAATGAAAGAAGTCAGTCATAAAGGATCACATGTTGTATGATACTGTTTATATCAATTGTCCAAGATAGAAAAATCCAAGGAGAGAAAAAGCAGACAGTGATTGTCAGGTGCTGGTGACTGACATACATGGAGATTGACTCCTAGTGGGCATGGGATTTTTGGAGAGATGATGAGAATGTCTACAAATTAAGCAGTCCTGGTGTACATCCAACATTGGGAGTTACACTGAAGACCACTGAATTATATTGCTAATGGGTGAATTTTATGGTATGTGAATTATAGCTTAATAAAACAAAATACTTTTTTGCTGTATCATTAGCACCTCTGCAATGTCAAGAGATGTGAATGAGGCTGGCAGTGCCACCAGGTGGAATAGCCCCGTGGTATGCCAAGAGTGCCTGCCACAGGTTTCCTCTGCACTCTGTAAGTGGAATGTTCTTACAAACCCTTTCATAAGTCCCAAATGACATAAAGCTAGGAAGCAATTACCACTCATCTATAAGGGAAAAATGTTCAAGCATCTCCAATGTTCAAGACCCCCAAAATAACCTCCCGAGTCATGCCAAATAGCACATAAAACCTAAAACAACACTAACATATAAGAAATGTAAGAATGGTGTGATGACGCTACTGCTTATATAAATAAAGTACAGGTCATGTCTATACAGTCAAATTGCTGGAGAATGTTGGCGTTTGGTGATACCACTCTTGCTGCCCCATTCAAGGCTTCATGGCAAAGCAAAATGCTGAGAGCTCATTTTGTCTTTCTGCATAAAAGTGAAAATCCTCTTCTGATTTCTTTTTGTAGCAAGGTAGTTCATTCATAAAAAAAAGTTTTTGAAAAGTGGGAGATATTTGTAATGGTACATGTTTTGTTAAGGCCTTTTGTGTCAGGGCCTATGTACAAAATAGCAAGATGGCCCTGGCTGTTGTCATCTTCCTGATCATTGGTATGTTTGAGCATGTTGTGGCAGTCACTCAGTCAGCCCATATCCTGGAGGGTTGTCCTCTATTATGTTGACCTTTACTTTACCAAGCATGCTCTCCACCAGGGAATGGTCCTTCCTGAAAACAAGTCCAAAGTGTGGGAGACAAAGTCTCACCAGCTTCCCTTTTTCAGAACATTCTGGCTATATTTATAGCAAGTATTTGATTAAAAAATTCATTAGAATAGTCTTTATGTCTGCATTTGCCCAGTAGCCTTAAAAATGTCTTCCTTGGGAATGAAAATGGGCTGTGTCTTTTGTCACCATAAGCAGATTACTTTGAGGATCTCATGATTCTTCAGGTCCAGCACACAATTACATACATGGAAACATAGAAAACAATCAATAAGTGTTAACTCCCCTTATTTCTCATCCAATTCTAGAGTCATAGGAGGCAAATCCAAGCGAGCTTGGCTTACCCCTCAGCATCTTGGCAGTAAATAGGATTCACCAACTGGTTATCACAAAAGCTAAGATTTCAATGAAGTAGCTTCCTAGAGAAATGAGGACAGGGTTTAAGAAAAAAAAAAAAACAAGGACTGGTAAGAAACCTAGAGGTTAGCATTACCATCCCTTGGGTATGAAGAGTCAAGGTTAGAAAGCATTACTACTAGACTCTGGTGGCAGCCTTTGTCTTTGTCCAGGGGAAGGAGATGACAAAAAAGGGAGGAAGAACGTTAGAAACACCCTGAGTTCTCACTCTCTCATCCTTGGACTTCACAAGGTCATTCTCTAGCTGAATTCAACTTCAAGGGAGCTGAGCAAGTAGTCCAAGTATTTCGGGGTGAGCCTCCTGGAGCACATCAAAAGAGGTGCTTGAGGAGAAGAGGGATAGGGATGTTGTTGCTGTTGGTATTGTTGCTGAACCAAGCTGCTACTACTTGGTTCAAAGTCATAGCAATTTCCAAATGATGCCTAGTCCTCCACTAAAGTGTGGTGTGCTTTAGTCTACTGTTACAGCCACTGTGTGTTTAGAGTACATTCTATTGCAGGGATTTGTCTGCAGTGTGATATCAGGCTATGTTCTGTTGAGATTCAAAGGGTTTTCCTTGGCTAATTTTCAGGAGGATATGACCAGCTTTCTCTCCCTAGTCTGTCTCTTAATCTGGCCACTCTATATAAGTGACATTGTTGGTCACTGAAAGCCAGTGAGACAGCTTGAGAGCAACTTACAATCCCCTATAGAATGACAAACAGACAGAGGGGTAGTTGAGCCAGAATAAGCCACACTGAACCAAACGGTTACCAGAACTAGGTTCTTGGCTTTACCAAGAGAAATATTTACTCTGTCTAGACATAGAGGCCATAGAGGCCATAGACATAGAGGCTGTAGGATTTTATTAGAGGCTCCAAGAAGGAAAGAACTTGTATCTAGTACAACAGATATATGGGCTTTCCTGTTGGTACATGCATGTATGCATATTGTGGCATTCAAGAAACACTGGTGGTACAAAGGTTATGTGTTGGGCTGCTAAGTGCAATGTCAGCAGTTTGAAACCACTGACCTCTCTATGGGAGAAAGATGGGTTTTTCAACCCCTGTAAAACAGCTGTAGTCTCAGAAACCCACAGTGGCAATTCTATTCCGTCTTACAGGGTGGCTATGAGTCAGTATCAATGACTCAATGGCCTTGAGTTTGGTTGTGGTTTGGGGTGTGTTCTGTACCAAATAGATAATGTTCTAGGAGTTCTAGCGCATGGAGTCCCTTTTGGGAACTTAAGTCCAAGTGTTCTCTGTTCCCATTAGATGACACTAGGTAGTAAATGGTTCTGGGAAATATAGCCCAGAGGACAAGGTCGAGTTCACAAGTTGGCACCAGTTCTGTTTAAAGTAGTTTAAAGATTTCATTGTGAGAGATGGCGTATACAAGGGAACCACTCTTGCTGCTGTCTGTGGTCCAGCTCTTTCCTTTTGCTCTGCTTCCCCATATTGAAACCAATCACTATCAAGATGGTTCTGGCTCAGAGCTACCT
The DNA here is from genome assembly GCA_004026705.1 of Nesogale talazaci. Taxonomy (NCBI): domain Eukaryota; kingdom Metazoa; phylum Chordata; class Mammalia; order Afrosoricida; family Tenrecidae; genus Nesogale; species Nesogale talazaci. Next base: position 6,741 of record PVJH01018485.1, on the reverse strand, counting down.
TAAAAAGAGAGAGTAGAACTACACCATAGGGCTTCCAAGGCTATCACTCTTTCTGGGAGCAGAGAGTTTCAACTTTTTCTAGAGGAGTGGATGGTGGGTTTAAACTGCTGACTTTGTGGCTAGCAGCCCAATGTACCATCCACTACGTATAGTCGGGTTTAAAAACTTTGGGTCACATGTGTTGTGAATATGCCTATTCTCTCCTGATGGTTGAAATGATCTATGTACAGGGGCCTCTTCTTGCCCCTCACTTCAGCCTTGTGGCAAGCCCCTTGCCCTCCTTCCTGCAGGCTGCTGTAAAAACCAGAGGAGAAGCAACGACAACTTGTACTACTTCCTTTCATGGCCTTGGAATTTTGAACACTATTTCAGTCTGTTTCTTGCCAAGGAAAATTAGTTCATTTCAAATGTGCTTTGTGAATATCAGTAGACCATCCACCTGTTGACTTTTTTAGGTCATTCTCTTTGTGGGCTCAAAAATAACACATTTACGTTGAGAGAATTTGTGGTGTGTGTGTGTGTGTGTGTGTGTGTGTGGTAGTTCATGCATATAAATTGTCCACATTAAGGATCAGCTCTGTATTAAAACAACATTAATTTCACAAAGGAGAAAAATATTACCTATCATAGGAAAAAACCCCAAGGTGATATTCTTTACAGTAAACCCGCCACTAAGCCAAATAGCCTCCCAAATATCCTTCTTTTTTCATTTAACCCCTCTTAATGGAAATGAGAAAAGGCTATGGAAAGAGAAGCAAATGGATATTTTATAGTTAATCCATGGCTTAGAGGTTGGTGTAAAAAGTTCTCTTGGACCAACTGATCGGACCCAAAAATCCAGAACTGAAAAATATTGCAAGGAAAAGTCCTTTGCCTCTGGCAGTTTAATAAAGCTGAAACTTTGGGGAAAGTCAGAGGGGTTTGCTCCAGGTCTGGAGTTTCAGAGCCTGGCAGAGGAGGCCCTCCTGCGGAAGTGTCTTAACACCTGGCTGTGTTTCCAAGTCTTTCCACCCAACCCCACAGGGCCTTTCTGGAAGCAGAACAATCATGCACACTCAACTCACAGTAGCTCACAAAGAGAAAACCCTGTTGTCCTGCCAAGTGGAGTGCTTCAGGTCTTTGACAGCGGTCTGAAGGAGTCCCAGAAATACAAGGAAGGAGAGTGTGCAAAGAGTCGATGTTTATTTGCTTGGGACCAAAGATCGCCTACTTTAGTCAATTATGACAGCGTCAAGGATCTGAATCTTACTCTTCCTGTATTGGTCTGAGTAAAATTGGGCTCAATTCCCCTGTAAAAATATCATGGATTCCCAGCAATAGCCTTAAATAAGTTTCCTTCTTCTGGCTTAATGGACTGGAAATCTTGATGTACAGCCTGGATCGTGCAAACGGTGAACATATTCAGCTTCTTTTGGGAGCCTGGAGGTTCAAGTTCAGCTTGAGGTACTGCTGAAGGAAGGTGGACTGATCTACGTCTGAAAACTTAGGTTTCCTCTGACTCACGTGGCTGCCGAAAGTCAAGGTCAACTAGACAAGTGTGTGTGTGTGTGTGTGTGTGTGTGTGTACGCTTACACATGGACTAGACAATGCTGAGCATGCAAGGTTGCAGAAAGCTTGAGGAGATGCACTTATCTACAGAGAGCATCCCTATTATCTGTTTGTGTTGCCTGAAATTCAGCCATTAGAGCGTTATTGTATTGGGTGACCCATATTTAAGTGCAAATACCACTGGAAAAAATACTCTGGGAATTGTTGGTTACCTTGGGAGTTTGGGGAGAGATGATATAGGCCATTGGGATTTTCCCATGACTTGAATAGAAAGGGCTGAAAGTGTGCCAGATATGCCTTCACCTACTTCATGCATTTTTAGAGAGTTTATCACAATGGTCCAAACATCTTTCAAAGGAGTGTCTTGGACTCTCTGGAAGAAGAGGTTGGAAGACTCCACCAATTGACTGTATAGCCTTTGGCATGTCCCTTCAATGTTTTAAGCCTAAGGTTCACCATCAGTAAAATGGTACAATAATGAGTTCATTGCTAGAGAAAAAACCCACCTTGTTCATTCAATTATAACAAAGTCAAAGATCTAATTTTATTATGATAATCATGTCATCATTTATATACCTTTCCTAACTCAATACTTAGAGCATAGAAGGTATTCAATGAGTGCATGACATTGATGATGATAATTCTGTACACATCTACAAATAGATAAACAGAGAAGAGCTCTTAAATGTGTACAGAGAAGGGAAAAGGGAGGAAGCAGAGGGGTGAAATCTTTCACTGGCAGTTGGTTCTCTGTATCATAATTTAACTACCTGTGTCCCTTGCTGGCAAAAGGGCAGCTTTATCAAGGAACCATCCCTGCTTTCTGCATAGCTGCTTCCATTCAGCAGGGAGAGGAAATCACAGGGGAAACCATAAATAGACACATCTGTTTGGTTGTTCATCTATCCTTGAGAGACTATTTACTTAGCTCCAAGAAAGCCATTTTATTTTGAAGATAACAATATTACATTTTCTTGTATCTAAGTAATATCACTCCTTCTCTCTAACTAACCATCTTATAAGTACCCCACGGTAACCGATTGAGCCACTGGAGCTTTCTAACTAACTATCTTCTAAGTCAAATAAAGTGGTCTTATGAATAGCATAATCTGAGGTACCAGTCTAATGGGAAATACCTAGGCACATGCAGTGATGAGACAATTATCAGATAAGATCCTGGAAAATAAAAAAAGAACAGAAAATAATGAGTTTTGGATTAAAATAAGACATAATTTGACAATTGTGCTTTGTTTACCAACAGGCTTTCTAATGAGATGAAGATGGTCTTGATAAGAGGTTTGGTCTCATGAAGAGAAGGTAAATGCCATTTCATGCCTTTTAAGTGATAACAATAATTTCAGAAGCATATTTTTGTGGATGTCCTACCTGATATTTGGTTTTCTGGTGGTGTGTCTAGTATCTTTAAAAAATGGTGCTGGTTGTATTTAACAAGTAATTAATGTAAGTGCACCACGAACTTCTATAGAGAAAGTGATGCACAAGGAGAAAGGAAAAACAGGTATAGAAATGAACTCTAATGCTCACAAATTAAAACTTCTATAGTTATCAATGGAGCTGTGGGGTTTCCCGTCCTTTTCATTTACTCAAATCCTAACTGGAGGGACAATGGCATCCTTTCAAGTTCAATGCCCCATTTGAGTCAGTTGAACCCTGATGCAATATTTTGAGGCTATCTCATTTATAAAGGATTCCATGGTGGTGCTATTAATCATGAAGTCAGTCTTTCAAACACACCAGCATCTCTGAGGGGGGAAATTAAGATAGACAGATGATAGATAGATAGATAGATAGATAGATAGATAGATAGAGATAGATAGAGTCAGAATTGACTCAATGTGAGTGAGTGCTGTTGTAGAAATTGTTTGAAAGGGGTTCCAAATTATCCAGATTCAAAGAATTAAGTCTGGCCAGGGCACATCATATTCTTTCCTTTTTCTCACATATCCATGCACTTGTGAATGTTGTTTCAAATTTCATCTAATCAACTTTTTAAAAATCATTTTATAGGAGGCTCATACAACTCTTATCACAATCCATATATCTATCCATTGTGTCAAGCACATTTGTACATTTGTTGCCATCATCAGTCTCAACACATTTTCTTTCTACCTGAACCCATGGTATCAGCTCCTCATTTTCTCCCCTCCCTCCCCTTCCTTTCCTCACAAACCCTTGATAATTTATAAATTGTTGTTATTTTTTCATGTCTTACACTGACCGATGTCTCCCTTCACCCACTTTTCCATTGTCCATCTCCCTAGGAGAGGGTTATAGGCAGATCACTGTGATCGGGTCTCCCTATCACCCCCAGCCTTCCCTTTTTCCCCTCTTGGTATGGCGACACTCAATATTGGTCCTGAGGGGGTTATCTGTCCTGGATTCCCTGTGTTTCCAGCTCTTATCTTTAACCATGTACATGCTCTGGTCTAGCCAGATATATAAGATAGAATTGGGGTCATGGTAGTGGGTGGGGGGAGGAAGCATTAAAGAACTAGAGAAAAGTTGTATGTTGCACCCTGATTAACTCATCTCCTCCCATGACACTTCTGTAAGGTGATGTCCAGTTGCCTATAAATGACCTAATAGATTTTTTATGTACACCCAAGTCCAAGTGAAGACATTCGTTGCACCTCTGGGACGTGTTAGAATTTCCTTTACATTTATCTAGGGTTCTGATTACATCTATGTCCAGGATTTTCAACTGCCACATTCATATTCCATAGTCATGGCATTGATTATCTCTCCATATACAATTATCAGTGATTTTCCAGCCAACCACCCAACCTGGGCAGATGCTATGAAAGTTAATGCAACTTTGGCCAGAATCTTGCAGTATAGTCACCAGCAGTTTTATTCTCCATCCTTCTTTCGCTGGAATGAATGTCCACAACTAGGTGAATGCAAGCAAATGTGCAAAATTAGGTGAATGCAAGAAAATTTGGTAAATATGTCATTTAGCATTCACAATAAAACTTGAAAAACTAAAAATCATTGCCATCAAATCAAATCTAACTCATAGACATCCCGTAGGGCAGAGTGAGAGGTGTAATTAGTTATGCAGTGATTGCTAGCCACAAGTCCAATCTATGAGTTGTCCTGCAGGAGAAAAACAAGGTTTGTGAGTTGGCTTCAACCCATAGCAACTATATGCATAACCTAACGAAACGCTGCACGGTCCTGCACCAGCCTCACAATTGTTCTCATGTCTGGGCCCATTGATGCAGCCATTGTGTCAATCCATCTCATGAGGGCCTTCTTCTTCTTCTTCTTCTTCTTTTTTCGCTGTTCCTCCCCTTTACCAACCATCATGTTCTTTTCGAAGGAGTTTTCTCCTGATAAAATAATCAAAATGTGTAAGACAAAGTCTTGCCATATTTGCCTCTAAGGAGCACCCTGACCTTACTCCTTCCAATAAAGATCTGTGTCTCCTTTTATCAGTCCATGGTACTTTCAATATTCTTCTCTAGCGCCACAACTCAAGTGCGATTCATCTCTAGTTTTCCTTAGTGAAGGTCCAACTTTCACATGCATATGATACAATGGAGAATACCATGGTTTGGATCAGGTGAACTTTAGTTCACAAAATGACATTCTTGCTCTTCAATACTCTAAAGAGGTAATGTGTAGCAGATTTATGTAATGCTGTACATCTTTCGATCTCTTGACTGCTGCTTTCAGGAACATTAATTGTGGATTCAAGTAAGATAAAATTCTTGACAACTTCAAGCATTTCTCCTTTACTCATGATGTTAACTATTGATTTAGTTGAGAGGATTTGGGTCTTCCTTATATTGAGTTGTAACCCATACTGAAGACTGCAATCCTTGATCTTCATCAACAAGTGCTTCAATTCCTCCTCACTTTGAGCAACCAAGATTGTCTCATCTGCTTATCTTAGGTTGTTAATAAGTTTTCCTTCAATCTTGATACCACAATCTTCTTCATATCATTCAGCTTCTAGATGATTTGCTCTGTATATAGATTGAATAAGTGTGGGGATATGTTAGAACCATGATTGCACACTTTTCCTGATTTTAAACCGCACAGCACTCTCTTGTTCTGTTTGCACAATTGCCTCTTAATCCATGTACATATTCTGAGTGAACACATTGAAATGTTTGGGAATTCCCATTCTTCACAAGGTTATTCACAGATTATTAAGGTCAAATGCTTTTGTATAATCAATGAAATATAAACATCTTTCTAGTATCCTCTGTTTTTAGCCCCCATCTCTCTGGCACCAGCAATGGCACTCCAGGCCTCTTCTGAATTCAGTCTGAGCTTATGGAAGTTCCCTATCAAAGTACTGCTGTAGCAGTTGTTAGATAGTCTGAAGCAAAATTTCACTTGTGTGTGTGTGTGGAAGATACATAACTTGAACAAACTGATGAAGTCTAACCTGTCAGGTAGATTGAAGCTTGATGAACGCATTTGGAGGCAAGATGGAGATAAACAACTCACTGGAGATCAGACCCATTCTCTCTGCCTTTTCTTTCCTATGGTTAAGACACTCAGAGAGTTGGAGGAGACATGTGGAGAACAGTGCCAGTGTTGAGGTGTTTCCAATGTCACTCGATCCACAAGACTTTCTACCCGCTGGCCTGTGGTCTTCCTGCATTTGGCATCATTGCATGTTCTGTGTGAGTCTAAAGAGAAATTTATGGACTAATATCAGACATATGGGCTAGTATCAAACTTATAGACATGATCTGGACAGGAATGGAGTGTTCCACAATATACAATTACTCTTTTATATAAAACTCTTTCTTATAAACCTTTGAATGTCTATGAATTTGTTTCTTTAAATCAACCCAGACTAACACAGTGTGCATTATCAATGATATTGTTCTATAGTTTGAGAATTCTATTGTGTCACCCTTCTTTGGAAAGGGGACAAATATGGATATATTTCAGTTAGTTGCAGCCTGGAACATTTCAATGGGCAAAATCTGCCAATTTCTGGAGTCTTGTTTCTGGCTAATGGAGTCAGTACACCATGGACTTCTTCCTTTAGTGCCATTGGATCTTGCTCACATGCTACCTCCTGAAATGGCGATTTATCAGCTAGTTCTTTTTGGTACAGTGGCTTCAAGTAGTCTTGTGATTTTCACTGGAAGCTTCTTGCGTCATTCATGATTTTGCCCATAGAATCTTTCATAATTCCATTCAAG
>PVJH01018484.1:0-44987 GCA_004026705.1 Nesogale talazaci | reverse complement strand
GGCGAGGGAGGGGTCTGCGCTGCTGCCAGGTCGTGGGGAGGGGTCGTCTGCACCACTAGGAGTATAAAACAAAGCGAACATCTGACAGAGATTCAAGGCAGGGCGTCAGGTTCTTCAGGAAAAAAAGCAGAGTGATGAGGACGGTCGGCTGTTAAATTACAGAGTATTCGATGACGACGGTATGACCTGCCCTCTAGGGCGGAACTTAGGTGAATGTATGGGATAGGGTAGGATACAGCTAAAAGTATAGATATATCATATATATGACAATGTTAACAGGGCTCCTGGTGAGGAGGGGTGGAAGGGAGAGGAAAAGGGGAAGTGGATATCAAAGAGTTCAAGAGGAAGAGAGGGTCTTGAAAGTGGTAGCCATTGTACACGTACATTCGTATGCCTGATCCACTTGAATTACGGAATGCTATGACATCTGTAAGAGCTACCAATAAAATGATGGGGAAAGACCAACAACACTATCCCTCAGTTTTCACTCAGAATCTCCTTCCTACTTGTGCTCGCTTTGGCAGCACTTGTACTAAAATCTTCTTCCTACTTATCCTGTTCCACTCTTTTTTTCATACATACATACGTACATACATATATACATACACACACACACACACACACACACACACACACTCTTGTGACATCACTGCCCTGGTGGGCGTAGGAAGCCCAGGCTTGCTTCTGGAGATCTGCTGGATTTGAACCGTCAGCCCTGTGGGCCGCAGAATCGCACACAATCACCGCGCCACCAGAGCTCAGCCTCCTGTTCTTTTTTTTTTCTTTTCTTTCTTTTTGTGGGCATCACTGCCTCTGGTGGTCGTGGGCGCTGCTGGATTTGAACCGCCAAGCCTGCGGGCTGCAGTTCCGCACTCAACCACTTACGCCACCGGGGCTCAGCCCTCAGCCTCCTGTTCTAATCGAGCATAACTCACTCTTGCCTTCCCTCTGTCAAAACACACCCATCCAGCCACCGTGCAAACCTTTTCTACTTTCGCCTATTCTCTGCTCACTCCTGGAACTGACCGACTCCCAGAAGGAGTTCACCCTGTAACTTCCAGTACAAAGGCAGCCAGTTTTGTGATCTGAATGCCTCAGAACCTAAGATAATCTAAGAACGACAGAGAGAAATAACTCCATGTATTCCCCAGGATGATCCCAGTGAAGCCCAAGCACACCAACATGAAACCCAGGAGGTTTTGCTACAGTCAAGAGTTGTCAGAGACACGAGAGACTTTTTAGCTACGGAGGTCTTAGATACAAGCTATCTTTATAACTTTGATATATAAATAATTATGTATTTTATAGTTTTTATAATTATATGGTTCTTTTTTTCAAACTACTTTATTAGGACATCATCCAAACATCACACCATTCAATAGTTGTCATATTGAGCAGTTTTTGTACAATCTCTACCACAGTTTTTTTTTTTTAATTTTCTTTTTTGGGGGCATCACTGCTCTCCGGTGGTGGGAGTAGGAGGCCCAGCCCCACTGCTGGAATTGAACCTCCGTCCCAGTGGGCCGCAGTCCCGCGCACAACCACTACGCCACCGGGGTTCAGCGCAACCACAGTTTTTTTTTTTTAAGCCATCACTGCCCTCTGGTGGGAATAGGAGGCCCAGCCTTGCTCCTGGAGAGCTGCTGCTAGATTTGAACTGCCAACCCTGTGGGCCGAAGTCCCACACTCGTCCGCTACGCCACTGGGACTCAGCCACATGAGTTTTCCAACACTCTCTTCCGTCTTGTCCTCCTTGGTCATCAGCCCTCTATTGCTCCCTGCCTTGTGCCCGCCCCTTCCCAGGAACTCTTATTCTAGTTATTGTCTCTCTGTTGCTTTAAGGACGCAGACTCGGTGTGTAGAGAGGCAGTGTACATGCAACCTGTGGCAGCAATGGAGGGAAGTGATGCTAGTTAATATTGAGGAGATCCTTGAAATACTGTGCAATGTAAGCCTGGGTGTGTAAGAGTAATGCTAACTACTGCCATTGAGATCTACCATTTACAATGCTTGACTAATTGCTATGCAGAATGAGTTATGCATATCACAAATAGCCTTTACTTCTGCTTTTATTAGTTTCTAAGTTTCTTGAGGCAAGAACAAAATTCTTCCAAATCTTTGAGAAAAAAAAAAAGAGCATTATTAACCAAAGAACACAAATTAAGACTCTTACTATTCCCAGGGTTCGAAATAAAGAGAAATTGCCCACAGTGTAGCAAGAACCTTCTGGTGTACTTAAACAACGGGACAGGCTTCTATGAAGCTAATGAATGTTCATCCTAGTTCACTTATACAAATATGAAAAAGAATCTTTGGCTTTAAAATATCTTATTATGGACCCGCTTAATGTGTTTGAACTGGACAGGCCTTTGAGAAGGCCCTCCCAGCTCTGAGTCTCTCAAAAAGGACAAATAAACAAAGAGAGAGAGAGAGAGAGAGAGAGATCCTGCCCACTTTTACCCCCTTTGATAGGAGTGATAAAACACCTACCAGCTGTCTTCAACCCTAGAAGTGATTGCTGTCCGGGGATGACCACCAGACTCGTTGGTGCCACCGTGTATCTGAAGTATCTCCAGAAATCAAACAAGGCGTTCAGGCTGAAGAGAGAGGCCAGGGCAAACTCTGCAAGAGGACAATGTGTTTGTTTAAAGGGGCATTTTTTTGGAGGGGAGGGAGAGGTGAACAGGCAAAACCTCACACATCTGTTGGCATATGAACACCAACCAACATCTTTAAAACCGTGAGGGGCTTTTCGTCCGTAGTCCTGGAAGCAGTTCCGATTTCAGGAGGACGTAGTACAGTATTCAACTAGCGGCTGTCTTTCAAAGTGAGGAGCCCTGGGGGCCGAGTGGTTACCCAACAGGCTGCAATTAGCAAGGTCACCAGATCGAAAGCAGGAGCTGTTCTGTAGGTGAACACTGTGACTTTCTACTCCCATGGAGAGTTCCCGGCTCAGCCACCAGGCAAGTCTGCCCTGCCCTACAAGGCTGCAGTGAGTTAGCATCGACCCGACAGCGGTAAGTTTGATGTTTCTTACGATTAGACTGTGGAATTCACATGAACACCCACGCAGGCTCTCTATAAGCAAGCCCTGTCAAAGCCGAGTGGACGGCGGAGACGAGGACATGGAAGAACTCATCAATGACGCAGCTCCCTGGGCTCGTCTGGTAAGAGACAATGCTCTTCCCTCCACAGGGAAGGGGGGGGGGCGCATTTTGGAGAGAGTAACAAATGCAAACCCTACCAGCCCCAAATGTCATTTTTCCTCTCAGGACCCACAAGCACTTGAAGTTTTAGTTTATGGGTTGGATTGTCTGTTTCTTGTAGAACAGCGGTTCTCAACTTGTGGGTCCAGACCCCTTTGGGGGTCGACCGATGCTTTCACCTGGGTCACCGAAGACCATCGGAAAACACAAATATTTCACAATGTATAATTACATATTGTTTTATGATTATGCTTCAATTATGTTCAATTTGTAACACAGAAAATACATACATCCGGTACATCAGTTCTTTACATTATGATTCCCAATGGTAGCAAAATTAGTTTGTTTTTTCCAAAAGTTAGTTATATGAAGTAGCAACGATAATAATTCTATGGCTGGGGAGGGGTCACCACAACCTGAGGAACTATATTAAAGGGTCACAGCATGAAGACGGTTGAGAGCCACTGCTCGAGGACAATGTTCCTTCCACAAAGGCAGGGTCTTATCTTCTTGTTCATCTTTGGAACACCAACACTGGTTGAAGACATGAATCCTGTGCTGAATCACACTCGTTTTTCATCTTCCACCCGCATTACGGTGAAAACAGATCACTTACCAATATACCAGAGGGGCCAGTAGGTCACGTTATAATAGGAACTTAGCAACTTCCCGGTCCTGAAAACATGAGGAAGAATTTTCTTATGATGGAAAACATAACCACCCGAGACAAAAGCTCATGGCATCCTGACATGGGCCCTCTCTGGGGGTGGGTTGGTAACTTACATTTCCGTGTAGATCATTCCGGCCACGGACACGTTCAGGAGTCCCCAGGCTAACACCACTTTCCTGGCCTCAGTTTCCTTCCTCATCTTGATGGTCCTGTCGATAAGGGAAGCACTAGGGCTGGCCTCTCCTTGCATCTAGTTCAAGGCAACAAGTCCAGGGGTGAATACAAGGCACACGTCCCCCCCCCCTCGTCTAAACCATCAAAGGTCTGTGTCCTTTAGAAGGGCACCACGGCCTAGTCCTCGGCTAGAAGACGTCTGACTGAGGCCGGTTACGTGCTCGTATGTGAAAAGGAACCCCTAATTTACGCCTTCACCGCCCAATGGCGTCATCGACAGGTTCCTCCAGCCAAACAATTTAATACTTCCAAGAAACGAAACACCTTTTTCTGCCCCCTCGGGATGGGGGCACCCCGTGTCTGTGCGGAGTCGCAGGTGGCCAGTTCGAGGCCACAGGGGCCCTCTGCTCCGCCTTCCCCAAGCGCCTGAAGGGGGGCTGGTGAAACGGGGGTCTTCCAAGGGCCTCGAGAATGGGGGGGGGGGGGGGGGGGGGGCGAGCGGGGTCAGCGCGGCTATGGCCCACAGGGACGTGGGTTTCCCCGGCAACTCTGGCGGACCAGGGGGTGGTCAGCTTGCTCCCAACTTCAGAGTCCTCCCCGCCCCCCCCCCAGCCCCCCCGTCCGCGCGCCCCCTCCCCGCGGCCCGGCGGACTCGGCGCCTCTCTCCTCCCTTCCGGGAAGCCGGGCGACTTCCTCGCTGGCGCAGCCCGCGTGGGCTCCGCGGCCCAGAAGCACGAACGTGAGCCCGACCACGCACCGTGGTGTTCGGCGGGAAGCCACGGGCTAGAGAGAGACACACACACTCCCACCCGCGCACGCGCAAAGCCCCGCGCGGCCGGCGTGCCGGGCGGCGGTTACCGGAAGAAGCGGGGTCTCCTCTTCTCGCGAGAAGCGGGAAGTGGGCGGGGCGGCCGAGACGGCGATCGTTACCAAGGAAACAGCTCGGGGGCGGGAAGTTCAAAGCACAACTCACTGAGAGACGGGGCGTTACGCAGAGAGGGGGGCTGTACATTTTTTTTTTTATTAATGTTTTAATGTAATTAATGTTTTTAGGAGGGGCCTCTGAAAATTTGTGGAAAGTGAAAATTCGATGACAATGTCAAGTGTCCACGAACCGCTTGAAGCCACCCTGGTATAGATTGATGAAGATTTTAAAAGTACATAGGAAAACATGCCCTTTTCGTCCGTTTTCACCAAGCCACAACTCTTGCAGACAAGTGTCGAACTTGCCATTAAAAAAAAAAAAACCTCATCGGGGAGGGAGGGGAAAAAGGAGGAGGTGATACCAAGGGCTTAAGTAAAAGCCCTTGAGAATGCAGAGGGCAACACATGTACAAAGGTGCTTGACAGACAGTGGATTGTGATGAGTTGTATGAGCCCCCAGTAAAACGATTTTTTAAAAATGTTCTAAAATTGTTTGTGGTGATGAGTGTACAGCTTTTCTTGATATAATCGACCTATTGAATTGTATGGTATGTGGACTGTGTCAATAAAACTTTAATTTTTTAAAATGAAAAACCAAACTCGTACCACAAAAGTGTTGTAGTCAGTTTCCATTTTACCTTATTTTTTTTTTGACGGGGGCAGGGGGACAATCACTGCCCTCTGATGGGAGTGGGAGGCCCAGCTTTGCTCCTGGAGAGCTGCTGCTGGATTTGAACCGCCACGTCAGTGGGCTGTCGTCCCGCACTCAACCACTACGCCATCGGGGCTCAGCCCCCAGTTTCCATTTTACTTTCCTCCTTTTATACCCCTCAGACCAGTGTCTAGATCGACTCAGGGGTAAGGAAACTGCAGGGTTTAAAAAAAATTTTTTTTTAAAAATATTTTCCCCTTTTCTTTGTGGGATATGACACATACAAAGGAAAACCTCTCTGTAATTCCTCCGCCTGAGGTGACAGTACATCCCTGTCCACCCCACACGTGGGCGGGCCGGGTCTCGTCCCCTTCCCTTGCTGGGTCCCCCTTGTCTGTTCATTCTGAATCCAAAGGGCTTGTCCTTGGGTGTGAAACCGGTGTTCTCCATCATGATGGTGCCCTATGAGCACGCTGCTTTTCAGGGTTGCCTGGTGGGGTCTCTGCCTCTCATGGTCTGGTGGAGACATTGTGGGCCTGCACCAGCGTTCCTTCCCCATCCTTCCACAGACCCGTTTGGGGTTGTTTCCGGCTTTTTGTGGCTGCTTCTTGGCATATAGACCAAGGAGGGAGTCGGCAGGGAGTATGGAGTCTCTATCCACATTTAAGGAAGTGCCACAACGTTGTTTGCCTCTTCCACGTCCTCTGCAGCCTTGATTGATTCGTGTGAGGTGGCAGCTCATGGACATTTTGTTGCTCTTTTGTAACTAATGTGTGGCAGTCACTAATCTGTGTCAATTTCAGGATCTGTGTCAATTTCACTGTGGGGGTGGCGTCTAGCCTGTCAATCTGGAGAGAGTCAATGAGACCTCTGTGTGGACGTGGCTTTCTCCTGAGAATTCTGGGAAATCTGGCTGTATTTCCCCCATGGAGGTGAGACACTTGCAACTCAGTCCCTTGGAGACGCTCTACTGATAAGACACAAGGTTGACTGTGAGACTTCCCAGAGGAGAAACCACATGGGCTTACCCTGATGGAACCAGACCTCTGAAGCCAGAAAACCCACTTAGAGACTCCTGCCAGCGCTGAGATGCTTGAGAAGCCACACAGAGGCCCCTGCCAGTGCTGAGGTGTTTCTACCGCCAGTGGATACACAAGACTGGGCACCCACCGGCCTGTGATTGTCCTGGCATCATTGCATGTGCTTCATGAGTCTGAAGAGGACTTATGGATTGGTATCGGTCATATGGGCTAATATGAGACTTTTGGGCTTGGACTGGACTGGGTTGGGATGCTTTCTCAATGTTCCATTCCTCTTGTATATAAATTTTTCCCTAACATACATACATGTGTCTATGAATTTGTTCCTCTAGTCTACCCGAACTAACACATAATGGTTTCGAGCACTCCTTCACATGACTGTGGGTTGCAAAGCCAGGATCTTTTAGTTCTCTATTCCCACTGCTGAAGCCTCCTCCTTCAAAGACAAACTTTTAGACTCCTGGAGGGATTTGCAGGTTCTCTCGTGCATGGTGGTGCTGTGGTTTCTCCCTGGGCAGCCGTCAGCATGGTTGGGGGTTTGAAGCCCCAGCAGCTCTCCAGTCAGCAGACACAGTCTCAGAAAGCCCCAGGGGGGCGCTGTGAGTCAGCTCTGACCATATGGCAGTGAGTTTAATTTGGGGTCTGGTGATGGAGGAGTTATGTGCTGAATGCACCCATCAGCCCCTCCCAGGGACAAAGAAGAGGCCACCTTGTCCAGTACAGATTTACATTCTCAGAACCCCTAGGAGGCCTTTCTGCCCCGTCCTACAGCGACCCAATGTGTTGGCATGGGGTCTGGTTGGGTTTAGAGCATTTGTGCACATATCTACCCCCAGATTTTATTAACCCTGGTGGTTAATCGTGGGACACAGAGTTGGTGGCCCTGTCTGTCCAGGCATCATCAGCAATGGTGAAATGTTTCTTACAACCATGCTAACGAAAGTAAGCAAATATTCTGACGCAACGTAAATGCTTACATCATTCTTCAACGAGGGTATACTGCAGCGGTTCTCAACCTGTGGGTCGAGACCCCTTTGGGGGCCCTCGTACCAAGACATCGCTCCTCTCTCGTCTCCAGGCTGACCCGCCCACATGCAGAGATGCCCACGTAGTACCCTGGCATGAAGACTGCTACCCAGGCTACACCATGCTTCAAGACAAAAATTCATTTATTTGTCATTAGAAATAAATCTTCCACAATCTATCATTGCATACTGCTTTTGGGATGAATCACTATGCTTTAATTAGGTCTAATTATGTTCAGTTTGGAACAGTGAAAATACATCTTGCATGTAAGATATTTGCATGATGATTCATAGCAGTAGCAATGAAAATACTTGTATGGTTGGGGGTCAGTACAACATGAGGAACTGTAGGAAAGGGTCTGGCATGAGGGAGGCTGAGGACCACTGATAAAGCATGAACAAGAAAACCCTAAATCTCCAGATGTGTGTCTTGTTGTTGAAGCTGTAGTGGTTTGACACAAAACATAATTTTAAAATCCCCTTTTTTCTCTTGCATTTCAGTAGGTAGAATTTCTTTCTTGCATCACTGCCCTGGTGGGAGTAGGAAGCCCAGTCTTGCTCCTGCAGAGCTGCTGCTGGACTTGAACCGTCAAACCTGTAGGCTGCAGTCTTGCATTCAATCACTGCGCCACCAGGGCTCAGCCACTTGGTAGAATTTTTTGAGGAAAACCTTCATTGAGTTGAGTTTTTTTTTTTTTTGGTTTGGGCTTTTTTCCCATCATTTTATTGGGGATTGTTACAGCTCTTATCATAAGCCACACATCCATCTATTGGGTCAAGCACATTTGTACGTATTTTGCTATCATCTTCAAAACATTTTCTTTCCACTTGAGCCCTTGGTACCCGCTTATTTTCCCTCCCTCCCTTCCTCACCCTCCCTCCCTTGATAATTTATACATTATTATTTTTTCATGACTTACACCTAGTTTGGGTTCTTTTTTACAATGCTTATGAATGCCTACCACATACCGCTGACCAGCAGGAGAGAAAAGATAAGTCTTCCTTTGTAACCGCCTGCAGGAGCTAGTCTGAGGTGTACAAGGAGGCCAGTTGGGGTGGCCATTCACCTGGAATAACTGAAGGAGGGCCCCGAGAAACTTCCAACGATCCAAGGACCAGGAAGCTCTGGGGTTAGGGACTTGACATTGGGACTCAGAGAACAGCGCTTCCATAAAAACATCATGCCATGGCACAAGTGTGTGAAACATTACATCCTGGATGTCCCAGAACCCAGAATTATTCCTAAAATGCTCCTAAGGCCTAATACAGGAATGAAGTTTCTGGCAATATTGCCTGTTAATGCAAGACATTTGAAAAGATCTAGCCCCCCCCCAGAAGTATGTTCTACAGAGGTCAACTCTAAACCTACAGGTTGGTGTGGTGGTCATGTATTCGAGATGTCAACTTCATGATTGAGATGCAGGGGTGGAGTTTATCCTGTTAATCTGGAGATAGCCATTGAGTAGCCAATGAGGCCTCTGTGTGGGCATGGCTTTCTCCTGAGACTTCTGGGAAGTCTAGCAATATTTCCCTCATGGAGATGAGAAGCTAGCTCCCCAGTTGTTGGGAGCCAGTCTCTGAGACGATGAACTATGGACAAGACAAGATGGTAGTGTCCGAATTGCTAGAGGAGCCAGAGGAGAAGCCACACAGCCTTACCCTGATGGAACCAGACCTCTGAAGCTGAAGAAGCCACCTGGAGACCCCGGCCAGCACTGAGTTGCTTCTATCATCACTGGATGCTGTTGGTGGACCCTGAGCCCTCGAAGTGAGAAGCCACGGGGAGACCCCTGCCAGCGCTGGGATTCTACACCCACTGGCCTGTGACTTCATGAGTTGGAAGGAGACTTTATAGACTGGTATTGGATAAATGGGCTAATATTAGACTTATGACTTTGAACTGGACTGGGTTGGGATACTTTCTCAATGTTCCATTCCTCTTGTATATAAACCTTATCCTTATATCCATGTGTGTGTTTATGAATTTGTTTCTCTAGTCTACCTGGAATGACTGACACATTGGGGAGAGGGGCTGGCCTGCCATGTCCACACAGAAACAAGCTAAGAGAGAGAAAGAGAGAGTGAGGGACTGGACCTCACACAAGCACACCAAGCCCCGAGGAGGACATCCCTGCACAGAACTACTAAGGAACAGAGAGGCCTGCAGGGCCAACAATAGCTTGAGACATAATGTTCTTTCAATGGAGTATACTGCAACAGAGGACAATACTGGGGACACATGAGGCAGGGAGTGAGTCCCATGTGAACCCCCCCCCCCCACCTCCCCAGAGCAGGGAAAAAGCAAAAAGGGACCATAACAGATCAGCAATGGAAACAAAGCCAGGTCAGAAAAACCCTGAGCAGCCCCCAAAAGAGGAGGGGCAGTTTCTGGAACCCTCCACGACCAGTGGGGAGATAGTCATAAAGGTCAGTGGTCAGACCTGAAGTTATGAATGCTTTTTCGTTTTGGGCTAGGCTTTTTTGTTTTGTTTTGTTTTGTTTTTGTTTGTTTGTATGTTTGTTTGTTTTGGGCATCACTGCTCTCTGGTGGTGGGAGCAGGAGGCCCAGCCCCACTGCTGGAATTGAACCTCCATCCCAGTGGGCCGCAGTCCTGCGCACAACCACTGCGCCACCGGGGCTCAGCCCTGGGCTAGGCTTTTTCCTTCTCTTTTTAATCAATCGTTTGCCCCTGTTACTGTTGTTTTGCCTACTTATATAAGATAGGCATGGGTATCAAGTCTGAGGAGAAAGCAGCAGGACTGATGGTTCTGAGGATTTGGGGGGAGGAAGCAGAGGAAGGGAGTGGTGAACAAACAATGCCGACGGGGGAACAACTAGGAAATTAAAAGCACAAAGAGGAGAATGTAGAGATTGCGGTGGTGTTGGAGCAACAGCAATCTGAGAGGAAGGACTAAGAGGCAGAAGGATGATGGCGTGTGTGAAGTTGGGCCAGGAGAAAGATAAAGGAAACAGAGGAAAGACCTAGGGACCAAAGCTATGGGTATTGGTATAAACATAGGTGTTCGCGTACATAAATATATTATGGCAATACATTGATGAAGTGGACAGACTTTGGAACTCTGCTCAAGCCCTCCCTCATTTAAGAACACTTTGTTCTAACAACCTGGCATTCTGTGATGCTCACCCCCTTGATAAGATTGCTGAAGGTGCATAAGCATATGTGGTAAAGAAAGCTGATTGCACACAGCTATCTAAAGATATGGGGTCCAGGGTCTTAAAGGCCATCTAGCAGAGAAGCAACAAGTCCCCATGGAAGAAGTGCACCAGCTGTTGCTACCAGAATCAGGCAAGAAGCAACGGAAGATCCAAAACAAACAAACAAAAACATATTGTTGAGAACAAGGGGGGTCGGAGCAGAGACCCCAAACCCATCTGTAGCAGTTACAAAACCTGGTGTCAGCTTGAGACTATAAAGAGTGAAGGGATGGAGTTTCACCTGGTTGCACCAGGATGACCTCATTTGGAGGTGTTAAGGAGATAAACAGCTCACTGGAGGCCAGACCCACATACATTCTCTGCCTGACACTCTCGGAGAGATACCTGCTGACAAGACACATGCAACTACGCTGATGGCAGGGAAAGCCTTAGAGCTGGAGGAGCCACGTGGAGATCCACACCAGCGCTAGGCTGCTTCCATCGTCACTGGATCCACAAGACTTTCCACCCACTGGCCTATGATCTTCCTGCATCCGAAGTCATTGCACATGTGATATGAGTCTGAAGAGGAATTTAGAGACTGGTATCAGACATATGGGCTAAAATCAGACTTATGGACCTGATCTAGATGGGGCTGAGATGTTTTCTTCATATACAATTACTCTTTGACATGAAGTTCTCTCTTACACACATATGGGTATTTCCGCATTTGTTTCTGTAGTCTACCCAGACGAACACACTGTTGGTAGACAATAGGCCACCTTCTCACAGAAGGTCACAAGGAAGGGATGAGTCAACCAGTGTGCAGTATAGCACCAATGAAGCACACAGTATTTCCCTGGTTCTTTGAGGCTTTCTCACCCCCCACTATCATGACCATAGATCTGCCTTTCAGTTCTGGCTAGGCTGGAACATGTACACTGGTATAGATAAGAACTCACAACACGCAGAATCCAGGTCAGATAAACCCTTTAGCAACAGAAATGGGTGCAGCGATGTCAGGAGGGTGGGGGGAAAGGAGGGGCAGGAATTTGGAAGGTGCGAAATACGAATCCAGGAAAATTGAAAGTCATCAAAAATTTAAGGGAACCCACCAAGACCAGCATTCTATGCATTAGTGCAGTGGTTCTCAACCGTCCTCATTCCGTGACCCTGTCAATACAGATCCTCATGTGGTGGTGAACCCCAACCATAAATTATTTTTGTAACGACTTCATCACTGTCATTTTGCTGCGGTGATGAATCAGGCGACCCCTGTGAAAGGGTTGTTTGATCCCCAGAGGGGTCCTGACCCACAGGATGAGAACCGCTGCATTAGTAAATTGAAATGGAGTTGTATTGGCTATTTTGAATTAGAAAGTCACATGGTTTACTGTGCCCCAAATGGCAGATTCAAGAGGAGTGGCATGACATTCATTATGAAAAGATACATTTCAAGACTGATCTTGACATACAATGTTGTCTGTGATAAGATACTATCTATCCCCTTACAAAGAAATCCCATCAATACAGCTACTATTGAAATGTATACAGTGACCAAAAAAGCTAACAGGGAAGATTTGAAGAATTTCTTCAGTCTGAAATCAAACTTATAAGTATAATTATAGGCAATTGGAACGTGAAAGTTAGAAACAAAGAGAAAGTGACAGTTATTGAAAAATAAGGCTTTGGTAAAAGAAATGAAGCTGGAGCTCCCGTGACAGAATTTTTGCAAGATCAGCAACTTCTTCATGGCAAATATCTTTTTTTTTTTTTCACACTAAGACTTTTATTTATTCTCATTCAGCCTGGATTTTAAACAGATTCTTGAACCAATGGCTCATAGCCATCATCTCATTTCACCCTTGCATCTGTCTCATCTCCAGGAGTTTTTCCACAACTCCCACCTTCACCATGAAGTTCTGTGAGTTTCCCCAGTTCAAACTTGGCTTTTTCAGTGTATTTGCTTTCCCGCCAAACACATCACGGAGAGGATAAAGAGATTAGCAGGTCTTTTCTATGTCTTTCCCAATGCTGCTGGAATGGATCTATTGATCATTTCTTTTAAGTCATTTTTCTGCACCTCTTGGATCATTTCCATCATTTTCTTTCAGATTTGGCGGACCTGCAGGTGCTGAGCAAAGCGGTCTTCCATATCTGATGATTGCGTCTTTTAGCAAAAACAGAAGAGACAAAGTAGAAACCCATCGGTAGTCTTGACATCAACATGAGCTTCAATCATGCTCTGCTATTTTTTTTTTTTGGTCTCCTATTTTTTGATCATGGAGCCTATCTTATCCTGTGTCAGATCCATGCCCTGCAAGTTGGCCAGGTAGTTATTTTCCTGAGCGTCCTCCATCATGAACTTAAGTTTTCTAAAGGCAACCTCATCATTTTGCCAAGTTGCAAGGCTCACTTTAAAAACCCGACCCTTGAGGCCATCAGGTGCAGCTTTGGTTCCTTGAGTCCTGGTGACTAGTGTTTTCCCAATCTTTCTTATGTTGAACATCGCTGGTGCTTTCACTTCATACCAATCTTTCTTAGAAAGTGGATCAACCACTTTCTTCTTAGCTCCAAAAGGTGGCAAAAAAGAAGTCGTTGACATTCAGCCACTTCACTAGGTAGCATTTGCGTGAAAGCCAGTGGAAGAAGTTCAAGTTGCATTGAAGGCAGGAGCCGAAACAAGGCTCCAGGAATTGATGGGAGACCAGTTGAAAATGTTTCTACAAGCTGGCGAAGCCCTGGAAACACTCACTCTGTCTATGCAAGGATTTTGGAAGACAGTCACTTGGCAAATTGACTGGAAGAGATGCATATTTGCACCCACTTCAAAGAAAAGTGACCTCACCGAATGCTCAGTTTATAGAAAATTATCACATAAAAGAACATTTTGCTGAAGATCATCCAATCGCTGCAGCAGGACGGTGCTAGGGAATTACCACAAGTTCAGGCCTGATTCACAGGAGGACATGGGCCAGGGGATATCATTGTTGATGTCAGACGGTTCTTGGCTGACAGCAGAGAATACCAGAAAGACATTTACTCATGCTTTATTGACTGTTCAAACACATGCTACTGTGTGGGCCATAACAAACTATGGATAGCCTTGAGGAGACTAGGAATTCTGGAATAGACCTTGAGGTTGTTGTACAACCTGTACTTGGATCAAGAGGCACTGGTGAAAACAGAACAAGGGACGACTGCATGGTTTAACATGGTGTGTATAAGACTTGTATCCTTTACTGAACTTATTCCATCTGTATGCTGAGGAAATAATCAGAGAAGCTGCATTATATGAGGAGAAATGTCACCTTAAGATTGGAAGAAAAACTTATTAATAGCCTGTGATATGCAGATGACATAACCTTGCTTGCTGAGAGTGAACACCCCTTGAAGTGCTTGCTGCTGAAGATCAAGGATTGCAGCCTTCTGTGTGGATGACACCTCAATATAAGGAAAACCAATGTCCTCACAACTGGACCAGTAAGTGACATCATGACGAAAAGACAAGAGATTAAAGTTGCCAAGGGTTTTTGATTTAGAGACAGACTATTGTGTGAAGACTAGTTAGGGAATGGTTTCTATCTATGTACAGTCTAATTAGGAAACTCCCCTCCCCACTTCCAGGTCTGACCCTTTCCAAAGAAATGGTATTCATTTGGATGGTATAATGGACCCATTTCTATTTTCTAATTGAATGTAATCTAAGTTTTTTTGTCTTTTCTCAAGGCGTAATCACTACCATTCAAATTTGATGCAGTTGACAGTAGCTTGCGCTGGGTCCTTTACAATGGTGTTTTGCATATAAAAGAATGAACTCTCAGCTCAGTGTATACAAGTTTCAAGAGGGAAAACAAGAATATTAAGGCAATAGTACCAATATCAAGGTACAGGGGAACATGCATTCATTTTTCGTAGGAGTAATTTAGATAAATTCTTCCAGAAACTTTTTTTCAATTTCTAAGAAGCATCGGTCAGTTCCTGTCATCGTTGCTAATGTGTTATGTCATAATAGGTTGCCAAGGAAGTTGCCAAACACTATGGAATAAGATACTTCCCAGACACCCCCACCTCGTTGAACATGTTTTCTTAGTTTTCAAGCAAGACACCATCATGGGAGACCTTTTTTCTTTATTTTTGGAAGCCGATCAACCTCCCAAACCTTTGACTTTTTACATCCCCAACCAGGAAAATGGATGCCAAAAAGATGACTCTTGTGGGGCAATAGGGAGCTTCCTGCTTTGGTATTTTGTCATCATCTTTGTCATGATGTTTTTCTCTAGGACTTCTCTCTGGGTAGGCTATCCTTTTTTTTTTTTTTTTTTTTTTCCATTTTAAAGAATGTGTTTGCTGTCTGTCTGCACCGTGGGTCTGCACTCCACTGGCAACCCCAAGGTCAGGGGTGAGAATCGGCCAGGCTTAGAGATTATAGGCGGCAGTTCTAGCCTGGTTGTGTTGGGTTGATACGAGTCAGAATTGATTGGACATCAACGGGTTACTCTCTGCCGGGGATTTTCCATAAAATAAAGTCGCTTTACTTTGATGAAACTATCCATTTTCAAAGTTCATTTTCTAGTGAACATACTGCAGTCTCCTTGTAGAAAACCTGAGTCTAGAAAAGCTTGAAAAGGCCCTTTCAACCGCTGTCATTCTAAGACTCAGAGATAGCCGTTGTTAATGTTCGGGAGTACATTCTCTTCAGACTTCTTCCTTTTTGTAATTTTCCCTTCCCTGCCGTTTATCTCTTGCTTTCTTTGTACACAATTGCTGTTTAATATCCTGCTTTCTTCACCGTTCACATAGCAGCCCTTTTTATGGCTGTCATTTGTCTTGTGGTTGCATCGTCAGCTTTAAAGTGTCTGCCCTTTGGAGATAGGCAGTGTGTCACAGTGTGTCCATATACTGTGTCATGCCAGGATCAACCTCCCTACTGGACAAGGACCTCCAAATTCCTCTTTGTAAGCATCATATAAAAGTAATCTTCATATTGCTAGGTGACATGTTGTGGGATTGCAGGAGCTTTTCAAAAAGAGGCAATGGACGCTGCATCTGTAAGGTGCAGCATTAAATTCAACAGAACTAAAGTCCTGGTCTAGACCACCCACTGGCAGGGTGGTGGGGGGTACCCTCCTGGTAGGAAGGGGGATAACCCATTCTTTAGACCTTTCTTCCTCTAATATCACGGTGGGTAACTGGGCTCTTCTAAATTGCTGACGTGGAATCCTGGCTGGCCATGAATCCTGGTCTGATGATTAATCAAACCACCATCACTTACCATGACAGCCAGAATCCTGGCCTGGCAAGGGTGGGCTAGATTGAATGCTCTATCAGCCCAAGACGGAGGGGGCAAGATTTGCAAGGATCATGCCAGCTGGGTTCCATTTTCATAAGCAAGGCTTCTCCCCCCTCTTCCCCAAGAATGAGTTTCCATTAAAGTCCTGAATGCTTCTCAAGGTACATACTTTGCCAAAGGAAAATTTTGGAGTAGGGATAGCTTATGGGCAACTTAGACTCGCTAGCTCAGTGTATGGAATTTGTTGGACCTGGAAAGAAAAGCTACTTTAGAAAATTAACCCCAAATTGAAATTGATTACAGGCAACTTCCTCATGAACCCACTTGGGAGAGCTGGGTGTTCTTGCTCCCATTAGCGCTTCAGAACCCTGAGCTGCAAGAATTCACGAGAACACGTGGCCCTGCTACCGCTTGGTAGACAAGGGAGGTAGTATGGGAGGGTCAGGGAAAGAAAGGAAAACGTTCAAGCAGACACTCTGATTGACTCCAAAGCGGCAACACAGGGCTCGGAGCTGACGATGACTGTGAGAATGATGCAGGCCCCGGAAGCATTTCCTCCTATCGTCTACAATTAGGGGGCCTCAAACTTTTTAAACAGTGGGCCAGTTCACTGTCCCTCAGACCGTCGGAGGGCCAGATTACAGTTAAGAAAGCAAACAAAATATGAACAAATTCACTGTGGGTCCAGGATGAGTCAGCTGCTAAGCAGGCCAGGTAGCAGTGGCAAAAACACCCAGCGGGCCGGATAAATGTCCTCGGTGGGCCACCTGTGGCCCGTGGGCTGTATTTTGAGGACCCCTGGTCGACAGAGTCACTTTGAATCAGAACCGACTCCTTGTGATCTAAAAACGAAACTGTAAATTGAAAAAGGCCCCCTAAAATCCAATGGCTGGTTTCATGTCATAGGATGGCTTTGTAGCAGATTGGAGAGTAGTAGTCCCAGTCTCCCTCTTGTTGGGTTTGTTTGCTTCGAAGCCCATTTTGAAATGTTGAATTACGTCCCGTCAGTGTGGATTAGAACCTTAATTATCTTAGAGGTTTCGTCTTGCGCTTGGTGTTCTGATGGCGGCTCCAATCAGCTGGACTGCTTCTTCTCAACCGTCCCAGATTTGAAATCTGAGCCCCGCAAGCGGGTGAGTCAAGGAAAATGGAATTTCCCTTCACTTTGAACTTCATTTTCTCTACTAAACTATGAGCCTTTATTTACAAATCTGGAAGTAATGACAACAATGTGATGGAAATGTGGCGGTAATTATCCTGCGGCAAGAAGCACACCGATTTCCTCTGGGTTGGCTACTTTCTGAGATGCACTTATCCCTTTGCATTCACAGACTTTAAACACCGCGTGTTTAAGTGTTTGTTTAGACTGCTGGTGCTGGTGTTTTTCCAGAGAATGCTAACCATGGGGAAATGTAACTTCGGAGGTGGTGAGTCTTCTAGTGAAATCATAGTTAGTTAGTTAGCAGCAGAAGAGAGAGAGAGAGAGAGAGAGAGAGAGAGAGAGACAGCCCTTGCTATCTGTTAAGTCTAGGGTAACCCAACTCTCTACCCTAGGGGTGGGGTGGGGGCAGAGGTGATACGGCTGCTTTTTCCAAAGAACCAAGCCACATGTGAAGCTAGCTGACAAAATGTTTTGGGTAACCGTAGTTCATATGATGTCACTGAGTTTGATGCTAAGTCATTCTTTTGAATTAGAGATTACCTAGGTATTTGATGCTGGGAAGGTGATGTCTCCATCATACATGATTGGGGACACCTCCCTGCCCCATGACAAAAGTGTGCAAGAGAGTTATATAGTTGTTGGGTGCTGTCCAATCGGTGCCAACAGTTTTTTTTGGGGGAGGGGTTAGTCATTGTTGATGAATATATATTTTAAATCCTTTTATTGGGGGCTCATACAACTCTTATCATGATCAATACATACACCAATTGTATGCAGTCCACATTTGCACATTTGTTGCCATCATCATTCTTGAAACATCCTCCTTCTTCTTAGGGCCCCGGTATTAGCTCCCCATATTTCCCTTCCCACTCCCCCTTCCCCATGAACCCTTAATAATTTACAAATTATCATTATTTTGTTATATTATACATTGTCCAATGTGTCCCTTCACCCACTTTCGTGTTGTCTGTACCCCAGGGAGGAGGCTACCTGTAGATCCCTGCAATTGGTTCCCCCTTTCTACTCCACCTTCCCTCCACCCTCCTGGTATCACCACACTCACCCCTGGTCCTGAAGGGATCATCTATCCTAAATTCTCCATGTTTCCAGCTCCAGTGTACATCCCCTGGTCTAGCCGGATTTATAAGGTAGAATTGGGATCATGACGGTGGGTGGGAGGAAGCATTTAAGAACTAGAGGAAGGTGGCATATTTCATTGTTATTACGCTGGACCTTGACTGTATCATCTCCTCCCTGTGTCTTCTCTGTAAGGGGATGTTGCTTCACCTACTGTTGGGTTTTGGGTCCCCAATCTGTACTCCCCCTCATTTATAATGATATAATTTTTTTTAGTTCTTTGATGCCTAATCCCTGATCCCATTGACACCTCGTGGTCACACAGGCTGGTGTGCTTCCATGTGGGCTTTGTTGATTCTGAACTAGACAGCTGCTTATTTACTTTTAAGCCTTTAAGACCCCAGATGCTACATCTTTTGATAGCCAGGCACCATCAGCTTTCTTATAAGCCAACTTATGGGGATTCTGTGTACAACAGAACAAAACCCTACCTGGTCCCGGGCCAGCCTCACAATTGGTCTGATGTTTGAGACCATCAGTGCAGATGCTGTGTCAAGCCACCTTGTGGGAAGGTTTTCCTCTTTTTTCCTGCCCCACCACTTCCCAAGCATGATGTCCTTCTCCAGCCTTTGCTCTCTTGTGACCACGTGTCCAAAGCACTTGAGGCAAAATCTCACCGTCTTTGCCTTTCAGGAGAATTTTAGCTGTACTTCTTCCACGACAACTTTGTTTTTATTTTTTGGCAGTCCAGGGTACTTTCAATATTCTTTGCCAACAATGTCATTCAAATGCGTTCATTCTTCTTCAGTCTTCCTTCTTCAAAAGGCAGGGCTCACATGCACATGAGGCGATAGAAAAGACCATGGCTTGAGTCAGGCTTGCCGGAGGCTCAAAGGGACCTCCCTGCTTTCCAGCACGCTAAGAAGCAGCGGATTCACCCAGTTCAATGCCTTGTCCTATATCGTGACTGCTGCTTCCATGAGCATCGATTGTGGATCCAAGCAAGAAGAAACTCTTCAGGGCTTCCACTTCCTCTCTCTCTCTGTTAATCATAATGCTTCCTATTGAGCCAGTTGTGAGGATTTTTGTTTTCTTGACATTGAAGTGTAATGCACACCGAAGGCTACAATCCTGGATCTTCATCAGCAAGAACTTCAGACCTTCCTCATGTTCAGCATGAGGAAGCTATGTCACCTGCAGATCACAGGTTGTTAATAAGCCTTCCCTCAAATCTTACGCCACCTTCTTCTTCCCCGAATCCAGCTTCTCTGATGATTTGCCCTGCATACAGAGTGAATGAGTATGGTGAAAGGACATAACCTTGATGTAAACCTTTACAGACGTTAAACCATGCACGGTGTCCTCGTTCTTCTTGCACTGCTGCCTCTTGTTCTGTGTGCAGTCTCCTCAGGGGCACAAGGCAGTGTCGTGAAATTCCAACTCTTCTCAAAGCTATCCAGTCTGTGAGGGTCCACACAAGCAGATGCCTCACGATGGTCAATGAAACACGAGTAGGTATCTTTCTGGTATTCTCTGCTTTTAGCCAACGCAGCCCCATGTTCCATATTGTCTTCTGAATCCAGCCTGAACCACTGGTAACAGCCTGTAACTGCTGCGACTATTGTTGTATGATCTTCAGCAACATTTTACTTGCATGGGACACAATGATATTGTCCTATAATTTGAGCACTCTCTTGGGTCACCTTTCTTTGGAATGGCCACAAACATGGGTCTCTTCCAGTCAGTTGGCCAAGTAGCTGTCTTCAAAATTTCCTGTCATAGACCAGCACTTCATTAGCTTGTTGAAATATTTCAATTGGGTATTCCATCAATTCCTGGAGCTTTTATTTTTGGCTAATGTTTTCAATACAGCTTGAACTTCTCCTTCTACCACCCTTGGTTCTTGCTCATATCCTGCCTTTTGAAATGGTTGAATGTCAACTTGTTCTTTTTGGTACGATGGACTCAGTGTATTCTTTCTATCTTCTTTTGATCTTTCTGCATCATCCAATATTTGGCCCATAGAATTTTTTTAAGCTTTTTTTTTGGCCCTCACTGCCCTCTGGTGGTGGGAGTAGGAGGCCCAGCCTTTGCTCCTGTGGAGCTGGAATTGAACCTCCATCCCAGTGGGCCGCAGTTCTGCGCTGGCCCATAGAATCTTATTGCAATTAGGTCTTTGCCCATTTCATGATAATATCTGACCTGGTTTTCATGGGCTGCCCTTTGGGATTTTCCCTTCCGCTCTTTGACGTTATCATTTCTTCCACATGCCTTAGCTACTCCACGATTAAGAGCAAGTTTCAGAATCTCTTCTGACATTCATGCTGTTCTGATCTTTCTTTCCTGTCTTTTTAATGACCTATTGCTGTCTTCATGCATGATGTTCTTGTTTTCATCCCTCAGCTCTGCAGGTCTTCAGTGTGCCAAATCTGCTCTCGAGATGTTCTTGGAATTAATGTGCAATAGATACAGGGTCAAATTTTGGCTCTTCATTTTCTTCATCTTCAAGTTGAACTTACATATAAGCAGTTGATGGCTTGTTCCACAGTCCCCGGACTGAATTAGCTCCTAATGTTAAGTTTCTCCATCATCTTCTCACAGATGTTGTCAATTTGATAGCGTTGTATTCCATCTGGAGAAGTGGATGTGTCGTCACCTTGCCTGTTGTTGACTTCTGTGGAGAAGTCTTTGGTCTTGCAAAATTCTATCGGGCCTTCTCCACTTTCAGTTCAATCTTCAAGGCCCCTCTTTTCCAACCACTATTTCTTCCTTTTTGTTTCCAACATTTGCATTCCAATTGCCAATAAAGATGAATGCCCCTTGTTTATATGTCTGACCAATTTCAGACTGAAGACAATTGGTGGTGGAATTCTTCGATTTCTTCAGCACTAACTTTTGATGCTGGTGTCTAAATTTGAGTAATATTTGGATTGATTGGATTTCCTTGGATATAGATAATCCTAACACAGATGGAATTATACTTCAAGATAGGGCTTCAAATATCCTTCTCCACAATGCATTGCAACAGCATTCCTCTCGAATCTGTCATTCCTAGTATAGTAAACCATATGCTTCTCTGATTCAAAAAGTCCAACACCAGTGCATTGCAGCACACTCAGAATGCCTAGAATGTCGATTTTTGGGCACATTTCAATTTTTGAGAACTTACAGTTTCCCGAGAGTCATCCTGTGTACATCCCAACATCTGATGAGCTGTTTCCTCTCATTTTGAGCCGTGTTCCATCAGCCAATAAAGGTCTAGAAGATTTGACTTCCACCGGCTTGACTTCATCCACGTCACTATGGTTGACTCTACTCTGAGAAGGTAGCTTGTCCTCGGTCATATTTTGAATGCCCTTTGACCTGAAGGGCTCATCTACTGGCCCTGTCTTTGACAGTGTCCTGCCTCCTTTCATGAGGTTTTCAGTATCTGACAATGTTTTGATTCTCTCCATAAGGTGTTCTTTGGCTAACACCTCTGAAGTGGTCTCCCCATTCCGTCTTCCTAGTCCGTTTTTATTCTGGAAGCTCTGCAGACACCTGTTCTCTTTGGGTGACCCTGCTGGCATTTGAAATATCCAGGACCTAGCTTCCAGAAATGCAGCAACACTCAAGCCGCCACAGTAAGACAAACTGACAGAGTAGTGATGGTGGGGAGTGAAAGGAGAGAAAATCCCATTCAAAGAATCGAACAGAAATAATGAGAGATTACATAAAACAAATCAGCTATGCCTTTGTGAAGTTATAGCAACAATGAGAGGAAAACTTTGAGTTCCTTTAAAAAGCTACTTGGGGGCAGAGACATCAGCTCCATTCTAGTGGTTGAAAGTTTCTAGAGGAACCTTGAACCAAAGACCTCCAGGGACACCCAGCACCATGCTCGCCATGCTTTTAGCCTGCAGAAATGTTTCAAGGGGGAAATATATTTATGGGAGAGTGAAGAGAAAGAGACAAGTGGGGGTGGGGGGAAAGAGATTAGTGAATGAGTAAGTTTTGGAAACAAAGAAGTGTTAGCTCCAGAATCATACTCCTGAAGAGGGAATGATAGCACTTGAGCATTTCAGGCAGAGGCTGGACTCCAGTGGATATCAATGTAATTTATCTAGAGGAAGTCTCTTGGTTGCTGTGTGTGTCTGCAAAATTATGAATTGGTATACATCATAATTGCAAAGATAAAAACATAGGGATAGTGCAAAATAAATAATGCTTTTTTTTTTTTTTAAGGAAGTTATTTTGAGCAGGGAAGGAGCCTTGGGGGTGTAATTGAGAGCCGCTCCTTGGGAGACAGATGGGACTTTGTTTCTGTAAAGACTGATAGTTAGGACTGGGCCCCGGTGGCATTGTGGTTGTGCGCGGGACTGAGGCCCACTGAGTTGGAGGTTCAATTCCAGCTCACAGGAGCAAAGGCTGGGCCTCCTACTCCCACCACCAGAAGGCAGTGATGCCCCCCCCCCCCAAAAAAAAAAGTCTGATAGTCTCTGAAACACAAAGGGTTTCTACTCTGTCCTATGGAGTCGCTAAGAGGCAAATTTAACTTGAAGGCAGTGAGCTTGATGGTGTGCTTTGGGGGGCAGGGAGGGGGTTTACACATTTTTAATGTAAGAGGCATGGAAATTCTTATGAAATCATCATGTTTCTCAAATGAACATTTTAAGCAGTGGGATTAAATTAAGCTTTAGTTCATTAATCCCAAAGCTGGATAGCGCACTGAGGTGCTGTTGAGGGGAGCTGGGCTCTGAGCTACCCCATGTGTCAGAGTGGAACTGGTCCATAGGATTTTCAAAGCTGTGCCTTTTTCATGAGGGGGATTGATGGCAGCTGACAATCAGAGGCATGTTTAGGTGAAGAGAAGGCCCAGAAGCGTTATTCATTGGACGAATAACCACAATCACAGCAGTGTGAAATCACCAGCCACTCTTTTGAGAGAAAGAGGGGACTGTCTACTCCTGTAAAGAGTTACGGTCTGGGGAACCCCCAGAGACAGTTCTCCCCTGTCACGTAAGGTCGCTGTGGACTGGAATCAACTCGATGACAGTGAGTTTGGTTTCTGACTCATGTTCAGGTTGATAAATGCCATCTTTCTCCCCCCCCCCCCCCGCATCACTGCCCTGGGGGGAGTAGGAAGCCCAGCCTTGCTCCTGGAGAGCTGCTGCTGGATTTGACCGCCAACCCTGTGGGCTGCAGTCCCGTACACAACCGCTGCGATAAATGGAATCTTTTAGTGGTCATCTTCTGACATATGACCTTGAAAAGATCTAAGGCCCCTCCTAAAGAATTTTTCAAACATATCCTAAGAGAGGAGCCAACATTTTCAGAGATAGTTGCAGTGATTCAAAAAGGCTTGAATTATTTAAATGTCTGTTAGAAAGACCTGCCCATCATTGTAGAAATCAAATCGTACCAGAGATCTCAGTAGCCATCTTGAATATCCATGCATCATTCATCACCTCCACCCCACCCCCCACCTTTTGGTTGTAGACAATTTGAAACACTGGAAGGAAAAACACAAACCCAAACCCAAACTCACTGCTCTATTACTCAAAGCCAAAGTTGCGAACTCTTGTGTGCATTTCTTCTGGTCTTTTGTCTTTTCAAGTGTTTAGTTACATTGAGGTCATATGGAAAAATACAAATTGGCATCCTGACTCTTCTTTCTCTCCTAACATGTATTTTCTCATGCTATGACATTCTTTTACACTGATTTTTTTGTTGATTGTGAAATATTTATGTATTTTCCAATGGCCTCAGGCGACCTTTGTGAAAGGACCATTCAACCCTCAGGTTGAGAAGCACTGCTCTAATTCTATCATCCTACCGCCTTTTCATTGTCCCTTTGTCCTCTGGTCCCATTTCTTCCTCTCCTTATTTTTCCATATACCCCTGGAGCTCAGTTTTGCCTTGGAAAAAGCCTTCAACCTTTAGACCAATTCTTAACTACATGACAATGAACTCTTAGTACTCTTTAGTTAGTAGCCATATTTTTCCTAATATAATATTAGTATGCCAGTGTTATTGGAACCACTATTTCTTGTGCTCTCAGGTTTTTCCAACCTTGGGTACCACAGAATAAAACATTTGTCTACTCCTGTACCACTCTTACCATCGTTTCTGTGTTTGAATTCGTTGTTGCAGCCCAAGTACCCATCTCATTAAGAATCTTCTTTTTTCCCCATTGACCTTATGCTTTACCAAACGTCATGTCCTTCTCCAGGGATTGGTTCATCTTGTCATTATATGCAAAATCTGTGAAATAAGTCCTGATAGCCTCATTTCAAAGGAGGATTCTGGCTATTTTTCTTCCAAGACCGATGTGTCTGTACTTCTAACAGTCCATAGTATATTTATGTGTCCTCCTTTAGCCTCCAAAGTCTAACTCTGCCTCTTGCTTTGACTCTTGCTTCATTCCATCACTTAGAGTTGGCTGGGAAGCCCCTCAGGACTGCAGGCCGGGAAGAAAGCAGAGAGCAGGTTTTTTGTGGAAAGGCAGAAAGATCCATGAAAATGATAACGAATTTTATAACTCATCTGGCTGTAGTTTGATTTATGTAGCCATTGCCCACGTTTGCATTTGAAGCTAGCCTACGTTTTAAATAATATTGTGATACATATTTCTCTGGGTGATTATTTCCTGGTGATAGGCAGGTACCCTGAAGAAGAACTTTGTGTCAGGGATGTGATGAAAGTTTCTGGAAAGCTTTGATACACACTTGTCAAGCGTGGCTTGACTTTTGTACCTTTTGCTATAATAGTTTTCTGAGAATTTGACAAATGCGCTTATGGAATTTTGGAGCAGAATAATTGAAATGATATCTATTCAAAGAAATCTGATTACTCTGGTTACCTCTTTACAGACTGTATATTATGGTTACATCTCACAGAAGACGCTCTTCAGGAGTAAGGGGATGTTAACTACACACATGCAGGCCAAGATCCTGAGTGCAGGTGTCCCTCGGGTCCGACATCTGCCTTAAAGAGCTAGCAATACTGTAACTTGATTAAATTATTTTTAAAAAGTCATGTTAAGCACTCTGGAATGTTATCAGATTTGCCCATAAACCCAATTGTTGCCTAATGGGCATGTCCAGGGAAGCTTCATAACCTATGGTACGGTGTGGATAGCATTTTTCCTCAAGTTCTAATTGCATTTTGCTTGGTTCAAAACATGTTGGTCGATTCTCCCGTCTGTCCTTTGGTCTTGTTAAAAGGCAACCGAAATCAGGCCCTTACAGACAATAAATAATTATGGTGTGGTACTAGATGTTTAAAATCAGACATTGTTGATGAGCCTGGGGCAGTAATGTTTAACAGGCAAATATGAACGACAAAGAGCCAACTGGAAATCGCCATGACTAATGTGTATTTCCAACACAGATGAATGAGAAAAAGAAAACAGAAGAAGATAGCGGGACAAGCACTTCAGTAAGTAAAGGTGAGAACTAGTGAGTATTCGGTGTGGGGCTGTGAAGAGAGAACTAGGAGGAGGCTTCCCAAAGTTGGAAGAAAATGGCATGGAAGGATGACAGAATGAATGTCTCCACAACCGTTTTGAAGGCCCCGCGTAAGAGCTTTTGGGGGAACACTTCTTCTTCATATCTGCAGAGGCTTGTTGGGTGAGTTCTGTGTTCACTCGGAGTCAATGTCCACGTCATGTCACCTAACCACAGATGACAAAGGTGCAGGTCAGTCTGGTTGCCTGGGCAGGGCTGTCAGAGGCCGTGACTGACGTGGGAGGCAGAGGTCAAGTGCTCCCTTGTTTCCCAGAATTCCACCATTGCAGAGCTGTCTCCTCCTGTGTTGCTAGTGGAACCCCGGGACGAATAACTGCCTACATCATCTCTTTGATCATTTGAGGGACACACTTGTTCAGTTTAGAGATGACTTCAGGGGATAAGCTTGGTTCCCAGTTTGAAGACTTTCTAGGTTCTATAAGAATGGGAGATTCCTTTCCAGATCCCATCCCCCTTTTGATCAGGATCGATCTATTGATTCCTTGATGAGAGCATTCAGTGATGGGAACAGGTGCTACTCAGTTCCTAGGGTCTCACAGCTCATGGCTGTCCAGTTAATGTAGCCAGGCGCATTTGCCAGGAGCAGTGTGATATTTTCTTCTTTTTCCCCCCAACAGTTTTATTGGCACACAATCCATGTTTCACACCATTCAATAGTTAACCATATCGGGGTCCTCAGCTCTGCCAAGTACACGGAACTGAGTTGAACTCTTGCCAAGAGGTCAGAGACACATAGGACCTGATCCTGGGTTACAAAAATGATGTTGCATTTAGCTGAAGAATAAAAACATGGGAACAAAGGCATGATACTGGAAGGAACGCAATTCATGGGGGCTGGGGGATGGGTTTGATGTGATCAGAGCAGCTGGGCCCTGTGTCCAGAGCCTGGGGACCCAGGGGGCAGATAGGACACGGCGTTCCTGCAGTGTAAGCTTGAGGACAATGGGGTTTTCTCAGCAGAGAAGTGACCTGCGAGATCTGTACTTAGGGAAAGATTACAGGAAGGAAAAGACCCTACCTCAAGTCATTTCCTTCACAGGGAATTTTTATTTGTTGGTTTGTTTACCTGTCTGCTCATTCTAACGTCCTCTGGATCCCATTTTCTTGATAATGTGTCTTGTTTTACTGTTGTTGTTGCGACTATACGCCACGGAACATACACCACTAGTTTCCTCATGCCTGGTTCAGCGGCATTGATTACATTCTTCTTTGGCGATATTTTCAAGAATGATGTCGGCAGTAACGCTGAAGCATGGGAGCTTAGTGAGGCCAGACTCTAAGTCACTGGTGATGGAGCACTGTGGCCACAACGAGCGGCACTGGGAAGGCAATGTGAGGAATATAACCGGCGCCATTGAAGCAGACACGCAGACGTGACGAATGGGTGTGTGTTTAGGTGTGCTTATTTCCACCAGAATGAAAGCAAAACCAAAACACCCTCTCCCCTCCTCCCCCAAACCACCTCAAAGCCATGCTGTCCCAGTAAGGCTGATCCACGCCTCTCCGAAAATGTATGCGTGCGTGGATTGCGTATGCTTAGAACATTTTTTTTTCACTCCCAGGTAGTGACTACTGCCACGTCACTCTTGAAACAGTAACTAGGCTCTCTGTCGATTTCTGCAGTCGAGACATTCAAGGGCACAAGTCACGTTCCCATTGTGAGTGCGGCTTGTCGTGGTGCAGGCCTTCCCACCAAGGTGGATTCCAGCTTTCCCCAACAGGATGTTGCTGGACATAGAGTTGAAAGGCCAGATGTGGGAGCGCATTGCTGCAGAGTCTTCCCACTATCCGCGTACAACCATCCCAACAGGAGTGCCAAGTGGCACGGCACTTTGCCCCCAAAGTCAGTAGTTCGAAACCACCACAGGTTTCCTCTGGAAAAACATGGAGTTTCTCTACTTCTGTGAAGAACTGCAGTCTCAAAAACCCACGGGGGCAGCTCCACCTTGCTCCGTAGGCTCACCATGAGTTGAACTCCGTTTGATGACAGCAGGCTTGAGTTTTTGAGCCACACCAGTCAGAAATAACCTTAAGAGCATACATCATAACCAAATAAAGGCCACTCATTAGAAAATGATGGCCCTGATGCATATTGACTTCATTTTTTTAAATACATCATTTTATTGGGGGCTCTTAACGACTCTTATCACAACCCACCCGTGCATCCATTGTGTCAAGCACATGTGTACCTGTGTTGCCATCGTCATTCTCAAAACATTTTCTTTCTACTCGAGCCCTTGGTAGAAGTTCCTCATTTCCTCCTCTTCCTCCCTCACACACTCTTGATAATTTATCAATGATTACTATTTCTCCATGTCTGACACTGTCTGATGTCTCCCTCCACTCACTTTTCTGCTGTCCATCCCCCAGGGAGGGGGTTATGGGTAGATGATTGTGTGGTTGGACCTCCCGGTCTCCCCCACCTTACCCTTACCCTCCTGGTAGTTCATTAGTGGTCCTGAGGGGTTTATCTGTCCTAGATTCCCTTTGTTTCCAGCTCTGATTGGTACTAGGGTACTTCCTCTGGGTCTAACCAGATTTGTAAGGTAGAATTGGGATCATGACAGTGCAGGGAGAAAGCTTTAAAGAACTAGAGGAAAGTTGTATGTTTCATTGGTGCTAGCCTGCACCCTGACTGCCTCATCTCTTCCTTGTGACCCTTCTGTAACGGGATGTCCAGTTAGTTGCCTACAGATGGGCTTTGGGTCTCTACTCCACACCCCACCTCATTCACACTGATATGATTTTTTTTGTTCTTTGAGGCCTGACACCTGATCCTATCCACACCTTGTGATCACACAGCCTGGCGTGCTTCTTCCATGTGGGCTTTATTGTTTCTCAGCTAGATGGCCGCTTGTTTATCTTCAAGCCTTTAAGATTTCAGATGCTATGTCTTTTGATAGCCAGGCACCATCCGGTTTCTTCTCCACATTTGCTTATGCACCCAACTTCATTTTTAATACCCTCTTTACATAATTTACTTTTTAATAATGAGAGCTTAACAGCTACCCAAACAATTCCTGAAGCTTTTTCTTGTAAGGTAGTGCAGGCCATCTTCAGCATGTCGCGGCATAGAGATACTTTTTAGTTTACTGCCACCTACATTGTATTCATATTGCACCTGAATCCTCAAAATTTCAGAGCAAAGGGAAAAAAGAAATTTAAATTAGAAAAAAAAACCTTCCCTGAAAAAAGTTGGGAACCTTTCCCTTGTGACCTTATATCACAGTCCACAAAATTTCTAAAGTGATCATGTCAAGCCCCTCCCTTTCTGTCCGCCCTTCCTCCCCTTCCCCCTCCTCCCCCCGACCACTGTGTCTGTGTCTGACAGTACAGTCAGCTGCCAACCCTGGAGAGGACTGGGGGAAAGTGTTGGCTGACAAATGGCCATTAACAGTAAACTCACCTGCCCCGTGGGCTTTGGTCACCAAGAACATGCCTAACTAGGTGATGTGCTTTGTTGCTTTTTTTTTTTTTTCAGCAAGCAAAGAGACTTCCAGTACACCGCACAGCAAAAATGATGTCTGGGACTCTATGAAAGTGATGAAGAAAGGCAAGCACCGCCAACTGGCCCCTGTCACCGAGTCCGAAGTGGCTTTGGTAAGTGCCTATCTTGAACAAAGACGAGCCAGGCGCCACTCTCACTTCAACCAGAGGGATGAGAGCCAGGCGGGCAGTGACAGTCCTGAAGGCGACAGTGAAGACACGAACTCGGGATACTCCTCGTGGAAGGAGAGCGCTCTGGAACACCTGCCCTCCCCAGCCAGCGTGAGGAGGAGGAGAACCACGTCGAGGCCGAAGACGCCCCGGGAGAAGCCCTGCCTGCACTGCAAGGCCCTCAGAACCAACGAGTGGCTGACACGCCATTTCCTGACAGGTTCTTCAGTCATCCCCAAGAAGGGAGGCCTTCAAAAGGAAAGTTCCACCGTTGACATTAGCACCAAGTTCAGTAAAATCTGAGTGTTGCCAACTGTGCTGGAAGCCGAGTGAAAGAGGTGAATAAAATGGGAAACACCACCAGAAATCTAGATGAGGAGGCTTGTACATTAAAAATCTCTCCACTCACAGCAACGGCCCTTGGAACCCAGGAGGTAAAAAATGTCAGACACACCTTTGGCTTCCCCCCCGTACAGGGCAGTGAATTTGTTTCAGGCATCACTGAAACATCAAAGATTGCCGTCAACTCTGATTTTTACTCAAAAGAGGGTGCAGGGCAGGTATTTGATGCCTTTCAATGTATGTGTGTTGTTTACATCTGCGATGCAAACAAGGGACCTCTTTGAAAATATATGATGTCTATTGAGAAATGATTTAAATTTACTCCTCTATTTCAGTGATCTGATTCAGGGAGCTGAGTGGGTGATGTTGGTTGGAATCGATGCCAACAGATGGTGCAAACAATCTGCTTTCAACTCTGAACCTGTGCAGTGGTTCCTGGCATTGAGCTCCTGTAAGACCAGTCAAGAGACCCCAGTGGGGCACCTCTCTCTGCTCACGGGGTTTCCCTGAGCAGATGACAGTGAGTTAGTTGGCCTAGAATGACCCAGCCTCTCTCCTGTCATGTTTCTTAGTTGATTATAGGATTGTGTTGCTTACACGCATGTCAGCACAGGCCTGGGAAGGGAGGAGGGGTGGGGAGGAGACAGAGAAGCTGGAATAAGACCTGATTCTGAGAGAAGACCAGGGAAGGGAGACAGTGGTCTGAACCACGAGGACAGCTGGACGGTGGACATCCACAGCTGTTCAAAGGTCACGGCAAGTTGACCATAATTCAGGCATGGTGGGTGCTGTTTCCTTTGAGAGGAAAGGAGAGTCCCCAGGTGTGGGGCATGTCGGCAGGCCTAGGCTGATGGGTGGCCATTCTGTAGATCCTTCTGTGCAGGACGGCAGCCCTGGTGCATGTAAAACGAGGCCCCAGGGCTGAGCCCCGGTAGTTGTGTGTGGGACTGCGGCCCACTGGGACGGAGGTTCAGTTCCAGCAGTGGGGCTGGGCCTCCTACTCCCACCACCGGAGAGCAGTGATGCCCCCCCCCCCCAAAAAAAAAACAAAAAC
Organism: Nesogale talazaci; assembly: GCA_004026705.1. NCBI lineage: Eukaryota > Metazoa > Chordata > Mammalia > Afrosoricida > Tenrecidae > Nesogale > Nesogale talazaci. The sequence continues at coordinate 14,046 of PVJH01018484.1, read as the reverse complement.
AAAAACAAAAACAAAAAACAAGGCCCCAGATCTCAGAGGACAAGCTGACAAGGACAAGCCATAGCTGCAGGAACAGCAGTCCCTGGGCTGGAATGCAAAAGAGGCTTAGAGTCTTGGGAAAGGATGTGGCTTTCCACCTAGGATTAAGACGGAACCCTGAAGGAGGGGGAGAGAGACCAGAGAGTTGTGACGGTGCCCACAAGTGAGGCGCTGATCTCAACAGAGAGAGCTGGGTGCAAACTGGGAACCCGGACACTGGACCAGGCCACTAGACTTCAGGATGTGGGGTGAAGTTTCTGAGCTTATTTGTGGGGACGTTGCCTCGCCCCGAGAAAGAATGTCAAGGTTCAGTCCCACCTTTCCCAGGAAGATCCCCTCCTTCCTCGTGCTCCCTTCTACAGACTCCCACGCCCTCTCCTCCACCTCAACACTCTTCACGCTGTCATGAGTGCACTTGTTTGTAAGCCTCTGTCTGGCCTGTGTCTGAACTTAGCCATCCCTAAACTCCATAGTGTTGCCTTCACGTCTCTCCGGTCTACCACAGCACCAGGAGACAAGGCAGAGGAGGGAAGCAGTTGAGTTCCGTGTAGGGATGGGTTTGCCAATGCGAGGAGGAGGACCTAGGAAAAACAGAGGCAGGGGAAGCATGACAGGAGGCCCGACAGCCAGACCTGATGGTATGATTCTGATACACACCGCTGAATACGATTGAGATGCTGCTTAAATCACCCTGTTTATCTCACTGAACCAGAGAGAGCGAAACCTTCAAAACATGGAAAGTTGCAGAGGCAGGATGCAGGACGGAGTCACTAGTTTCAGAATGGAGTCCCTCAACTAGTCTGATCAGAGGCATTACTCTGAGGGTGGGAGGTTCTGTTGTCAGGGGGGTCAACCACCCCTTTCCGAACAAACGACTTCCAAATATCAGCCTGAGCAGGGTCTGTGGTAACAGGGGGAACCATGGCTATTTTTTAAAATATAAAGTAAAGGCCTGTGCCCAAATTGTTTTTAGCTAGACTGGAGAGCCAAGAGTCATTTAGAGTCAAGACTGATTCCTTTCCTGGTCTCCTCCGTGGCTCAGGAAGAGACCGAACCGGGGAGGTGGGAGATGGCTGGCATAGGACAAAATATTGAGCTGATCCAGGGGCTCACCACCTGGAGGGGTTAGCCAGGGTAACCTGTGAATACCCTGACCCATACACAGAGACCAAAACCCGGCTGGCAGGCCATATCCAGAGTCAAGAGGGAATGACACACGTCAAAGGGAAAGGGCAGGGACAGCGATGGAGCAGCGATCGGTATTTAATGAGTGAGAAATGGCACAGGTAGGGTGGAACCCAGTTCAGAAAGCAGAAGATGCTGGCCTTGGCTAGAAAGTTGCTTTAATGCGAAGTCTGCGTTGAGTGACTCTCAGGATGGGGTCCCTGGGATAGGTCACAGTCTCCTCCTCGGACTCTTCCTGGATGGGAGAACCTCTTACTTCCTGTGGTTTTGACAGTAGAAGACTGTCATATGTTTGGGTGGCCTGCTTGAGATGAGGCCTTGGGTTCTTGGAGTTGCCTTCTCTCCGTAGCTCATCCATAAAGATAAGTATCAGAACTGCCTTCCGTGGCGATACTCACCGACATCGAGGAACTGGGATGCAGGGGAGGGTCAGGCAGAAATGAGGGCATATACATAGGAAGTTGGTTTAGGCTGGGTTCTCTCTCTCTCTCTCTTTCTCTCTCTGTAAGGCTCTAGTTTGTGAATCCATTGTCAGGAGGTAGGCTGTACCTGACATGGAGCTGCAGGGGCTTGTGACTCCAAGTTCCTCAGGTCGGACAGCATTCTAATGGTTTGCAGGCTCTGGAGGCTCATGAATCCCAACCAGCAGGTAAGATGTTAGACTGCTGGCTCCCAGGCTGCACAGGCTAACACATCCCCGGGTCAGCAGACGATCTGCAAGTGGCTACTGACGCAAGAAGATGATGAAACAGACGGTGGAGCCGGATCTAGCACAAACGAAGGAGATTTTCCAGAAGGTCTTGTCTATGTTGGAAGCAGGTCACACCTCAGAGGAAATTCCAGTTCAACTGATTGGCTGCTCACAGCAGATCTCCTCTTGGAAGTGATTGCATGATGTCAAACATCGCCGGGGAGACTAGTTTATAACTGTCAAACCACTGATCAGGGCCCAGTCAAGATGACACATACCTTTACCCTCAACACGCTTGGAGAAAGGCTGACGGGTGAGGGAGCTGGAAGCCATGGACTACAGGGTAGATGGGCCCCAAATGCGGAGTCAGGACAGGGTGCTGTGCATTTGACGGGAGGCGAGAGGAAGCCAGAGGTAAAATCTACACTAATAAAAGCAATAATTGCAATCATGCTAGTGGAGAGAGTAGATAACGTATCAATCGGCTGTTCAAATCCACCCAAAAGTACCTTAAAAAAAAAACAACAAACAAAAACAGACCCCAAACCACCCAATGGTCTACTTCCGAGAAGTCACAGTGAAGACAACTCAGTAGTGTCTGGTTCTACTCTGAACCCAGGGAGTCTGACAAGTTAGAATCAGCAGGAGAGCACTAGCTTGATTTGGCATTTGCTGGTATTTAACCTTCACCAGACTCCATGAGAAAGTTTCCTCGTTTTACAGATGACGAAACTTCAGCTGAGGGAAGCCAGAGAACACATCCAGGGTCATAGAGGTGGTCAGGGTTGGGGAGCTGGGCCTTGGGTCACGTCTGATCACTGCATCAGAGCTTCACTTCTTTACCCTTGCTCGGCTGAAGGCGGTGTGTACATTGAGAAGGGCAAGCCCAGTTCAGTCTGGGCATAAACACGGTGTCAGCTTCCATTTGTGTTCTGTCTGACCCTTAACTGGCACTGTACGAAGCTTTGCCCTCAGGCAGAATAGGTCTGAAAGTAGATTACGGCTCCCCTAACCATTCCCTTAATGGCAGGAGGGATGTCAGCACCACAGAATCATGAGTCAGACCCCTGCTATCTGGGTCAGAGGGCCCAGAACTAATGCCGTAAACTTTTAAAATCTGCAGTTGTGTATGTGTTCCCATCAGGGTCCTCTCCCCAACACCCTGACCCCCTGCCCTTCATCATCTCGCCTGTGACAGTGGCCACCAAGCACGACGCTGTGATGACTTCCATTAAGTCAAGGGCTGTGACTCCTTTGGGCACCACGATGCTCTCAGGTCTATGGTGTCCCTTCTCTGGTGATGCGTCTTTGCCTGGGTTTTGTCTGCTCAAGATTTGCTGAAGGGCCTCTGAAGGCATTTGCATGGGGGGGCCTGCCCCCGCCTGCTGCTGCTGCTGCCAAGAGACGCTTGTCAGGGGAGTCAGTCCCTCACACATCATCCCGGGTCCGGCAGGTGCCATGGCACAGCGATAATAAATAAAGATGACTGCAGAGTCATAGACATTATGAGAGAGGGAAGAGAGATTTCAATAAGGGAGTCACATGCGTGGCATGGTAGCGTGCTCACCTCCTGGGTGGCTGTGATCTCAACCGCCAGGTCCGGGCACAGCGCGGGCAAGAAGCCCAGAGCTGGAGAGAGCTGGGGAGAGCTCAAGTTTATTGCTAACCAAGGTTTATATCTACTTCGTGGGCTATACAATAGGCACACACATCACAGGAAGGGGGCGCACAACAGGCAGGAGTGTAACAGGAAGGGGACCAGCTAGAGGCATACATGTGACAAGAAGGTGAGGGACTAGGGGCAGACATGTGACAAGAAAGGTGGACCCTTGATTCATGATGGCAGCCTCACCCGGATCATCCTTGGGTGGGCTTGACCTCCCTGGGCTCCTACATGGAAGTAGTCTACTACTATTCATATCAGATGGGAGTGGGCCCTGTGGCAAGCGGCTAAGTTCGGCATATATTTGGGGGAGACAACTGGTCGAAATCGTTCTGTTTCCCACCGATGCCGTCAAGTCTGTTCCAGCCCACAGAGACCTGACACACAGCAGAATGGAGCCCTGCCGTTCCCGTGCCATTCCCACAATCATCGTCCAGGGTGAGCTCGTTGTTACAGCCATCGGTCCATCCCCTTGATGGTCTGTAATTTTTTCGTTTTTTTGTTTTTTTTTTTGCTTTACCAAGCATGCTGTCCTCCTCCAGGAGCTGATTCCCCCAGGTGGTGTCGTGGGCTCCACAATGACCTCGTCATCCCAAGGTCGGCCGCTCCAATAGATACATTCAAGTTCACATCCTGAGAATCTCGTTTGCAGCAGGCTGTGGATGGCAGAGAAAGCCCAGAGTCCGTTTTCAGGCTTCCCCCACCCTGGATTGTCTCCACTGCATTCCTTCTGACCGTTAACTAGGGACCCCTGTTTAGCTGTCAGTTTGTCCTAGTGTGGTGGCCGGCGTGATGCTGTCATTCCGGAAGGGATATCAAAAGCCGGTATATCAAAAGCCAGTGGGGTCGCCCAAAGCGAACAGGTGTCAGAAGAGCATCCAGACTAAGAACAGATTATGAAGGAGGAAGAGGCTGTCTACTTCTGAGGAACTAGCTATTGAAAACCTTAGGAACCGCATTGAAACATTGTCAGATAGGGCATACTTAATGAATAGACGCTGAACATTGACAGAGATAGGACCAGTCGATGAAACTCTCAGGTCAAAATTGGGTTGAGGAAGAGCTGTGAATCTCAGTTCAGAGACAACTATGATCAAGAGGTTGAGACAGCTGCAGAAAGGAACGAGAGCTCACTTAGGAATGAAAAGTAAAGATAGGCTTTGTTGGAGGTAGGGAAGGATGTGGGGTCAAGACAACACTTTCCCACAATTATTATACTCCAAATATTAAGCAAACTGTTTACCAGCATTTGTTATGGAAGTTAAGTTAGCTGTACTCCCTGTAGTTCCCAGTTACTTGAGGCCTTTGTGTTGTCTCACTACAGAACTAACTCCCCTGCAGTTAGGATGGTGGCTCACTCCCTTCCAAGCCTGTGGGCAGGATTCAAGAGCCATTGTTAATAACTCCTAATCTGACAGAAATGTTTATCTACCCCCAGAGGCCCAAGGTCTGGTCTTATCACTCCCCTCCTCTTCACATAGTCACGTAGGCATCCCTAAGATCACTCACCTTATCACCATATAATCCTTAAGACAGCCCTCTCCTATGACGGTCTACTGATAAAACAAATGGTGGGGCTCAGATATTTCCCTGAGAAGGTTATTTATATGAGGAAAATAAGAATTCTTTCTCTCTCCTGCCCCTCAATGTGGGCATTCTTCATCATGTCATCCCTTCTCCCACTCTTTCTCCACATGGACCATCTAGCGGGGTGGAGGTGAGCATGTACCATGCAACGATTTATGTCTGACTCTTATTGTTCCTCTCTCTCTCTCTCATGATCTCTATATCGTTATTATAATAAAGAATAATCATCGCTGCACAACTGCCTGTAGAACCCTTTCTGTGAGTTTATCAGAGGCTGGCCACTTCTGAAAGAAGGGAAGAGAAGGGACAGCAGAGAAAGGGACAGGAGCATCTTGAGCTCTAGGGTGGGTTTCGAGGCCCAAGAGTTAGGCCAGGGAAGCCGCTCCTGGCAGTGAGGCAGGGCTTGAGCCAAGGACGTATGTACTAATAAGGGGAATGGGGCTTTCCATGTCATGGTTGCAGCGTCTGAGGCGGGATATGGTCTGTGAGCATATCTTGTCTTCCGCAGATCCGCCTTCCGGAACACTGAGGCAAGAGGTTGTACAGGCCCGGCCCTTGAGAGATCAGCTCTGTGACATGCCAGAGGCAGGGGTGACAAAGTTCAGCAGGTTGTTCATTCCTTCTTGTGAGATGAGTGCAAAGGGGTGCCAAGGGCGGCCTGGTCTAGGGGATTGCCTGGTTCGGTCCCGGCCCAAACAATGATGACGTGGAGGGAGTCCAGCCTGTAGAAGCAAAGTCTTCAGGACCTTCATTTGCTGATGGGGCCCGACTCAAAAGGAGAAGAAGCAGCTGCAAGTGTCCATCGGGACTTGACATGTGCAAAGCCTGATGCGGAAGATGGTGCCTTGTCAGAAATGAAACGGAACGCATACAGATCAGCCCTCTGGGCCTCGGTGAGCTGAAATGGACGGGGGTTCGACCATTTTGAAAAGGAAATCATGGTCTCATATGCTGAGAACGACACATGCAAGGGGAAGGCCGTAGCGTTCACTGTCAAAAAGGACACTTCAAGATCTACTTTGAAGTCTCATGGCGTCTGTGATCAGATTACGTCTATCCGCCTGCAAGGATATCCCAGGAGTTGAACGGTTATTTAAATGCATGCACCAACCACCGCAGCTAGAGATGAAAAGTTGAAAAATCCTACCTACGTCTTCAGTCTGAAGTTGACCTAAGTGCCACTGAGGTGCGTTTATAGTTAAGGCAACAGAAGCGGGAACCACAGGAAGGGACAATCAATGGGAAAGAGGGTCTTCGTGAAAACAAGGGAGCTGGAGCTCCCACGATGGCCTTTTGCAAGACGGAAGACTTCTTCAAGGCAGAGGCCTTTTTTCAACCACACCAAAGTGGACCAGACAGTTGGACTTCTCCAGATGGAAGGCACAGAAACCAAAGCGACTGGGTGGGGAAGAGACGATGGAGAAATGCAGTCTTAGCTGAGAGAACCAGGCCGAGCACTGACGATGGACCACATCATCACTCGCTCGTATGTAAGGTCAGGTGGGAACTGAAGAAAATTAAAAGAAGTCCAGGAGGGCCACAATTTGATGCCTTAATGTCGAGAGCATGTCAGGAATGGGTTTGACATACTGAACGTGAAGGACGGGAGACCTGATGCACTGTGGGAAGACATCAAGTATATCCTTCATGAAGAAAGCAAAGGGTCGTTAAAAAGACGGGAAAGAAAGAAAACACTGTGGGTGGCAGTAGAGATGCTGAAACTAGCTCTCAATCCTGGAGGAGCTCAGGGGTGTGGACAAAGTCGAAGAGCGGAATAGAAAATTTCGAAGAGCAGTTCAAGAAGACAAAGTCAAATATTATAGTGAAATGTACAAAACTGAGAGGAATTACTGAAAGTCAAGTGAAGGTCGCATATGACGGATAAGAGGAAAGCGAAAAGAAATAGAGAAAAGAACTAGGAGACAGGGCACACTTATAGAGGTATAAATACAGGCACATATAAAAATATATTTATATATAATGATAAACAGATCTATGTACATATATGTTAAGTATTAAGGTGACAGACAGACATTGGGTCTCTATTCAAGTACTCCCGCCACGCAAGAGCACTTTGTTCTAATAACCCAGCATTCTGTGATGCTCACCTTCCAGACTTGATCACTAAAGACAAAATGGGTGCATAAGCTCATATGCTGAAGAAAGCTGATGGTGCCCCGCTATCACAAGCTACAGCATCCGGAGTCTTAAAGGCTTGAAGATAGACAAGAGGCCGTCTAGCTTGGAAACAACAAAGCCCACGTGGATGAAGCACACCAGCCTGTGCGATCATGAGGTGCCAGTTAAGTCACAGGAACCAGAAGACCCAAAACAAGCAATCATATTGATATGAATGAGGGAGATATGAAAGGGAGACCCAAAGCCCATCTGTAGATAATTGGATAACTCCTCACAGAAGAGCCACAAGGAAGGGACAAGCCAGCCAGGTTGCGGTACAGCACCGAGGAAATGCACAACATTCCTCCAGTTCATGCCTCCCCCCCATCGGCCCCCGCTATCATGACCTCAATTCTACCTTACAAATCACTTAGACCAGAGCATGTACACTGGTACAGATAAGAGCTCTCAGTGCACAGAATCCAGGGCATATAAACTCCTCGGGAATAATAATGGGAGAAGCAATAACATGAGGTTTGGGAGAAGGTGGGGGGAGAAACCGGGGGCCAGTCACAGTGATAGACATATAGCCTCCCACCCTCACTCAGGGTGATGACCATCAGAAACATGGATAAATGGAGATGGCTATGAAAATAGTAATTTATAATTTATCAAGGGTTCATGAGCATGGGAGGGTAGGGGAGAAAAGGGAAAAAGGAGCTGATGTCAAGGGCCCAAGTAGAAAGAAAATTTGTTGAAAAGGATGATGGAAACATATATTCAAATGTGCCTGATATAGTGGATTTATAAGGTGATTAAAATAATTTTAAAAGCACAAAAAACAAAAGAAATATGCAAAACCTAGAGTTAGCAAACCAAAAAGAAAGACCAAACTCAATGTATCTTAAACGGAAAGATTCTATAGGCAAAATACTGAATGATGCAAGAAGCATAAAAAGAAACGGAAAGAATACACAAACTCATTGTTAGTCCACATACAACCATTTCAAAAGTACCACATGAACATGAATCAAGGGTACGAAAGGAAGAAGTTCAAGCTGTATTGAAAGCATTAGCCAAAAATAAGACTTCAGGAATTGATGGAATACCAATTGAAATATTTCAACAAGTTCTGGAGGCACTCACTCATCCACACCAGAAATTTGGAAGATAGCTACGTGGTCAACTGATTGGAAAACGATCCATGTTTGTACCCATTGCAAAGAAAGGTGACCCGACAAGATACTGAAATGATAGAATATCATATTAGTATTCACATGCAAGTAAAATGTTGCTGAAGATTATTCAACAACCATTGCAGCAGTGACAAGGAGCTGCCAGAGGTTCATGCTAGATTTAGAGGAGGACGTGGATCAAGGGGTAACGTTGTTCCTTTCAGATGGATCTTGGCTGAAAGCAGAGAATACCAGCAAGGTATTCACCTGTGTTTCATTGACCATCCTGAGACATCTGACGGTGTGGACCCTCACAGACTGGATAGCTGTGGGAAGAATGGGAATTTCACACTACCTCGTGTTCATGAAGAGCCTGCACACAGAACAAGAGGCAGCTGTGCAAGAAGAAGGAGGGTAAAATACGTGGTTAAAATTAGGGGATATTTAAAATATTTTTAAAAATCAGGAAAGGTGTATATCAGCATTGTGTCCTGTTATCATACTTCACCAATCTTTATGCTGATCAAATCATCAGAGAAGCTGAATTATATGAAGATAGCATGGGGCATGGGGTTTGGAGGAAGGTTCATTAACAACCTGAAAAATGCAGATGACACAATGTTCCCTGCTAAAATCCAGGAGGGCTTGGATCCCTTGCTGGTGAAGATCAAGGATTGCAGCCTTCCGTGTGGATCATATTTCTTATTTTTGGAGGGGTGGGCATCTGCCCTCTGGTGGGAGTAGGAGGTCCAGCCTTGCTCCTGGAGAGCTGCTGCTGGATTTGAACCGCCAACCCTGTGGACTGCAGTCCCGCACTCAATCACTAACCCACAGGGGCTCAGCCCCAGTGTGGATCATATTTCAATGTAGAGAAAACAAAAATCCTCTTTACAACTAGACCCAAAGGTTGTGGGAAACAAGATCTCTCCCAAGTTGTCTTCCCCAAATATATGCCAAACCTAGCTGCTTACTACACATGGTAAATGAAGACACGCTGGAGGTCAGTGAAAGTAGGCCAGAGGTTATTCTTCCTAAGGATTATCTGCCATGTAGCAAAATCAGACTGTGTGGTCTGTCCCACCCTAAGTAGGACCCACTGCCTTCTGATATGGATAGTAGTGGATTATTCCCCTGAAGAAGAGCACAGGGAGGTCAAGCCCATTCAAGGGTGACTGAGGTTAGGCCGCCTCATGAATCCAGGGTCTGCCCTTTTTGTAACACATAAACCCTAGTCCCTCCCCCTCCTATAGTGTGTCCACCCCTAGCTCATCCCCTTCCTCTGATCTGTATGCCTATAGTATAGCCCCTTCCTGTGACATATGTCTTTATCAATAATCAGAGAGTTTGCACATCCCCAAAAGATATATAAGCCTTGGTTAGTCATAAATCACTCTCTTTTATGCCAGCATTTCCCACCTTCTACATCCTCACATGGTCCATCACACAGGGCTGAGGTGAGCATGCTACCATGAAATGTGTCTGACTTCTTTGTTTTACTCTCTCTCTCTCTCTCTTTGTTAGTCCAGGTAGACTAGAGAAACAAATTCATGGACATGCATATGTATATAAGGGAAAGGTTTATATACAAGAGGAATGGAACATTGAGAAAGCAAACTACCCCAGTCCAGTCCAAGGTCACAAGTTTGATATTAGCCCATATGCTTGATACCAGTCTATAAAGTCTCCTTGCAACTTACGAAGCACATGCAATGACAGCAGGACAATCACAGGCCAGTAGGTGCAGAGTCTTGTGTCTGGTGGCAGTAGAAGCATCTCAGCACTGGCAGGAGTCTCCATGAGGCTTCATCAGTCCCAGAGGTTTGGCTCCATCAGGGCAAGTCCATGTGGCCTCTCCTCCGGCTCCTCCAATCTCCAGGAATCAGGATCAATCAGCATGCTGTCATCTCATCTTGTCTGTAGTCTGTCTCCAGGAATTCTGTCAAGTCTCTCTCCTTCAATGGAGAAAAACCGTGAGACTTCCCAGAATTCTCAGGAGAAAGCCATGCCCACACAGAGGTCTCATTGGCTATCTCCAGATTGACAGGCTAGACTTCACCCTTAGACTCCCAATCATGAAATTGACACAGGAATGCATTACTGCTGTACTCTCTCTCCCATTTCTCTGACTTTACTACAATCCCTTTATATCTTCAACTGTACAATTGCGTTTACTGAACCTGTGATTAGTTGTGGGGGATTGACTCGCCCATGATCAGCAGAGAGAGAAAAAAATGAAGTTATTAAGGATTTCTTCTTGTTTGGCTCCACAATCAATGCTCACGGAAGAAGCGGTCGAGATCTCAAACAATGTATTGCATCGGGCAAATCTGCAGCACAAGACCTCTTTAAACTGTTTAAAAAGCAAGGATGCTTCTTGGGGCATTGAGGTGCACCTGACCCATCTGGTAGTTTCAGTTGCCTTCTATGCCTGTGAGAGTTGGACACTGAGTAAGGAAGACCAAAGAAGAATGGATGCATTTGAATCATGGTGCTGAGGAAGAATGTCGGAAGCATTCTGGACTGTCAAAAAAACAAGCAGATCTGTCTTGCAAGAAGTACAACCTGGATGCTGTTTAGAGGCAAGGATGGCTAGATTTTGTCTCAGGGATTTTGTGGAGATGTTGTCAGGGGAGACCCGTTTCTGGAGAAGGACATCATGATTGGTAAAGTATGGTGGCAGTGAAAAGAGGAAGACTTTCTTTCTTTTTTTGGGCATCATTGTCCTCTGGTGGTGGGAGTAGGAGGCTCAGCCTTTGCTCCTGTGGAGCTGGAATTGAACCTCCATCCCAGTGGGCCGCAGTCCCGCGCACAACCACTATGCCACCCCACCAGGGCTCAGCCCGAAAAGAGGAAGACTTTCAACCAGATGAATTGATTGACTCAAGGGCAGCATGGATTGATACAAGGGACTCAGAACAGTTGTGAGGGTGGCACAGACACGGCCAGTGTTGTTCTGTTGTATCTAGGTTACCATGAATCTGAATCTACTCATCGTCACCCAACATCAACGTCAACATCATCAACTACAACAACATTAACGAGAGATGGAAAGAGTCTGGCTTCAAGCCAAGTCCACTGAAAAAGGCTTCATTCCTTCTCCACAGGGCCTTGCTCGGCTGTGTCCTTGATACACATCACCATCCTGGGGGTTGCCTAGTCATGCGCCATGACACATCCGCTATGGCCCGCCTGCCTTGGTCAGAAAGCCCTGGGTCAGCCTTGTAGACTCTTCTAACGTAATCCCTACGGTCCGGTCATGGGCTATCCCATGACCATATCTCCCACTCTCTAGTCCCACCTGTAGCTGTAACATGTTGATCTGCAGCCGATCATGAGTTTGTGACAGTTGCTCTGTGTTCCATGTCTCTTTTCCCATGTCTATTTAAGTAGCTGCTTGCCTCATGCTAATGGCCTCCCTCATCCAGGGAGCGAAGGCAGCCATTCGGATAGAGCGTCCTTGGAGTCCATGACAACGTTACGGACTACGGTTCCCAGAACCTCTTGCTGTGGTACCACAAGAACTCGATTCTGGTATAGGTATAAAGATAAAATAGAATGATGCGTCTTCATCTTGGTCTTGACTTTGTACCATTTAAGACTTAACAAATGGATCTTATCATTGAGTTTGGGGGTCTCTTTGGTACCCTAAAACACCTACCAGTTGCACTGGGGGAGAGAGACGGGGGTTTCTGTTCCCAGCAGAATGTGCATTCTGGGAAACACAGGGGGAGTTCTGCTCTGTCCTGTTAGGCCCCGCGGGCAGTGAATACAGTTTTTGGTTTGGGCCTTCACACCGCCGACTCAGGAACAGATGGTGAAAACCCCTCCGCCATGGGCTGTCACTAGCATGGCTGAAATATTTTTTATCTTACAAGCGGAAGTCACAGCCCCGCACGCCCTCTCAGGGGAGAGAGTGCTTGATGTTTCGATGTGAGGGTGCCAGGCGATGTGGGTTTCTCATGAAGGGACAGGCACCACGAAACAGAACAAGGGGAGTAATGCGCCAGCAGCCGGTCGGTCTTCTCCCTGCCTGTTGGTCAACCCTGTGAGGGGAGGTCGGTGGCCCTCCCTGCCCTCCCGATGGCTGTGTGTGGGTCTTTCATTAGCCCTCCTGAAGCCCACGGGCTGGCCACACTGTCTCGTGAAAGGCTTGGATGGAAGTAGACGACTTGACCAGAGACCCAGGTTCCTTCTCCAATACGGCCAGTGCAAACAGGCTACCCGACTATTGCCCGGCCCGCCAGGCTGGCTTTTGCCTGGTGAATAGACCACAGTCATTCCTAACTGACGTTTCAAAGAAGTCGGAGAAACAGGCCAGCCTTTGTTTAGATCCGAAGGATCCTGTTTGTGTGTAAAAAGGTACTTCTGAAGCTTTCCCCAAACAACTGATTCTTTTAAGTCAGGTAATCATTGCCCTGGTAATCATTTACACTGTGCCGGACTCTGGACTCCGGGAATTCTTTCTCTGCTGCACCCTCCCCTCTCTCCCACCCCTAACCCACCTAGGGTTGGGACAAAGGTTAACTTCAGCCCACCCTTCCTCCAATTATCACAAATTCCCAATTAGTGAAGTCTAAACAGGGTTTCCCTGTAACCATCGCCCAAAGCCTGGTACCAAGTGGCCTTTATTGCTTTGAATAACATCTGACAAACAGCAGACCACCTGGTTATTCTCCGCCTGTCAGGCACATGTGGTCACAGGGGTGATGGGGAGGTGAAGCGGGGGTGGGGGGCAGGCATGCAGAGCCAGGGGCGCAGGAATGTTTCCTTGAAAAAAGCAACAAAAGCCTCCATTCCCTCCCTACAGAAGGGACGCAGTCACAGGTACTTCGTGCACAGAGAGGGAAGTGAATCGAAACTTAACAAAGCTCCAGAACTCCTTGAACGTGGACCATGGGGCAGTTTATGCCTTCAAATGGGAAGTTATTAGGTTTGCAGATGTCCGTCTGTCCGAGTCGGAATCGACCCCAGGCCAGAGGGTGTTGGTGGCTTTTTGTGGTTTTGTTTTAATGGGGTGTGTGTGTGTGTGGGGGGGGAATTGACAGAGGAAAGAGGTACTGGACATCAAAATGGTACCTGTCCTTTTTGAATCGTTTTTCTTTCTCATCGCTGCTCAGCGCACACAGTGAAACGCCTCCAGACACTCTTTTCCCTCCTCCCTTTTTTTAAAAACACGAACCTTTTCGGACCCTGGGCAATCCCGCTCTCTGGGTCTTAATCATTTATCTTGGAGCGCAGTCTCCCTCACAGCCCTCATTAACGGTTCCTGTTGTCTGCGGTTTCTTTGTTTATGGGGGGGGGGGGGCTGTCTCCGGGAAGTTTTGTGTGCTGAAAGTCTTGATTTAAGAGCGAGAACCCCAGGCAGGGAACCAACTCACTAATTAGTATAAATCACAAGGGAGGTGAGGGCCAGGTCTCTGTGGAAGGGTCGGCAGGCAGGGTCAGTAAGATGGAGTGGCGGGAGCAGCAGAACAAAGGGACCCACAGAAATACCACTTGGGGCCAGAGCACTTGTGTCTGTTTTCTCTAAGGGCCCTCTTTGAGTGGCAAAAGGAGGTGGGTGGGGGAGGGGGAGTGCCGTGGAGGGG
>PVJH01018483.1:0-45119 GCA_004026705.1 Nesogale talazaci | reverse complement strand
TTATAATATCATTTATTTGAAAATGTAAAATCCTTAGCATGTAAATAAGGATGACATAGCCTCAACCACCTGCTTCTCCAGTTTTAGTCTCCTCCTATGTACCTGGCACTTTAACAATAACAACTACTTAAAAAACACTGAACATATCGTGCTAAGTCATGATTACATGACTTTGCCCAAACCATTCCCTCTGCCTTAAATAGACACACTTACATCATCTTTTCTCCTTTAAGTAACACAGTGTTTTTCAAGACTCAACTCACATGTCACCTTCTCCATTTATTCATATAGCATCTTTCTCTGGCTAAGCTAACTATAGCATATCCATTTTTCATAGAAGCCCTTATAAGACATTGATTACATCCTTAAAATGACAATAAAATATCACTCTGTGTCCCTTCTTTTGCCATGCCATAGTTACAATTTCATTCGAAGCTACTATATTCTTTTTTAATTAAAAATAATTTTATTGGGGACTCTTACATCATTTTTCACAATACATAAATACATACACTGTGCCAAGCACCTTTGCATGTCTGCTGCTGTTATCATTCTCCAAATATCCGCTTTTCCACTTGAGTCTTTGTTATCAGTTTTCTGTCCTTTCCCCTGTATCCCTGCTCTCCCTCCCCCACCAACCCTGGATACTTTACAGATTATTATTGTTCTATCATATCTTACACTGCCTTACCTCTCCCCTAGTCCATTCTTTTGATGACTGTCCTCCAGATAAGGTTATGTGTATATCCTTGCAGTTGATTTCATCTCTCCATCCCACCTTCTCTCCACCCATCCAGTGGCTCCAATCTCACCACTGGCCCCGAGGGGCTCATCTGTCCTGGGTTTCCCATACCTCCAGCTCCCCTCTCTACCAATATACCTTCTCCAGTGACTATGACTATTGGGAGGAGGAAGCCTTCAGGAACTAGAGAAAAGTTGTATGCTTCATCACCGCCTGGCTGCACCTTGACTGACCTGTCTCCTCCCCGTAACTCCCCTGTAATTGGGGTGACCAATTACCCACCAGTGGGACTTAGGTCCCCACCCTGCTCTCCCCCTCATTTGTAATAATGTGATTCTTGGTCTTGATGCTTGAGTCCTGTTCCCTTCAGTGCTTCTTGACCACACAGGTTTGTGTGCTTCTTCCATGTGAGTTTTGTTGCTTCTGCACTGAAAGGTCACTCATTTATCTTCAAGACTTTGAGAGTCCAGACACTTTATCATTTGGTAGCTGGGGACTATCTATTTCTTTCACTCTGTTTTCCTCTGTATATCCATTTGTCTTCAGCAATCGTATCAGGAGTCAATTAATCCACTGATTTTTGTTCTTTGATGCCTGATATCTGATTGTTTCAGCACCTCATGATTGCACAGACTGTTGTGCTTCTTTTATAGTCGGCTTTGTTGCTCCTGCCCTAGAAGGTTACTTGTTTATGCTCAAGCCTTTAAGACCCCAGACGCTGTATCTTTTGATAGCAGGGCACCATCAGCTTTCTTCACCACTTTTGCTTATGCACCCATTTTACTTCAGTGGTCATATTGGGCCAGTGATTATAATGGAATACAGGTTCATAGAACAAAGTGTTCTTGCATTGAAACAGCACCTGGGTGGGGGCTCAAGGTCCACTTGCTAACCCAATACTTAACCTATATACTCCTAATTTTATTCCATCCTTATAAGATATGCTTATATTTATGTATGCACATGCCTATGTTTAGACCTCTGCAAGTGCCCTTTGCCTTCTAGTTCTTTCCTCTATTTCCTTCCATCTCCCTCCTGTCCCACCATCATATTCCTCCTTCATTGGCGTTTCAGTTCTTCCTCTCAGTTACATTCTCCTTGCTTAATCCCTACCAGGCCTCCCACAATCTCTTTTCCACCAATTCCATCCCACTTGTTCTTACCCCTATCCATGAGCCTGACCACACCCCCTTCTCCTCCCCTCTCCCATGCCCCCCAGGAACTGAAGCTACTACATTCTTTTAATCAAGATAGTCCAAAAATTGCTTTACCTGCCACAGAGTTTAATATATGTTGATTGAAGTGAATGGTAAAAGAAAACCCGACCTACATAGAATGTTTTAATACATTAGTAGAATATGCCTAAGTAGAAAATATCAACATATGTAACAGTCTTTTCAAATGCCCATTTTACTTACCCAGGACATATACCTCCCTTCAACTAATTTTCCTATCATCAAGGAGATTCTTAGATTTGGTAAGGATTTGGGCTCAGTTGAAGGTTCTTTTAACTTTAATGGGCATTGGTTGAATTCCGATGCTTCCCCTTAGAACCTTATTACAATCTCTTTAGATTTGGCAAATTGTAGAATTACCACCCCTAAATGATAATGTAGATTTGAAGATAGAGGTAAAAATCATGAGTTCATTTGGTTGACATTTTCATTCTTAAAATATCTATCTAATTTGTTCTCCCAGAGAATTGTATTTTTTTAATTCTTCATTGCTTTGTAAAGATAGTGCAAATCTAGACAAAAGAGGATATAATTCAATTTGACTTTTTTAAAATGCCTAAATATGTTTGAAAATGAAATTACAAGAAATTGTTTGATTGCTGGTCCTTCAAACATCTGAGACATTAAGATTCAGCTCTCCTGTTTCTTGATACTGATTTTTTACTGGTAAGTGCCCTGCATTTTCTCTCTAATGCTTGTCTTCTTCCTGAGTTTGGACTTTTAAAACACTTACCAAAGAAACTTGTGATTAATGACAGTTAGATCTTATTGGACTTGAAGGACAAATGCTTGCTTCACCAGTTAAGGGAACGAGCTAATCAAAATGAAGAAGTGCAGGGCCAGAGAGAAGAGGACGAGAAACGAATGCAGTGAATCTATATGGATTCACTTGAAGCGATGAGCTGAACTGTTAACTTTTCATTTACTGCATCACAAACTTGACTCAACCTTTGTCCGTCTGAAGAATAATGGAGCCGTCTTTATGAAAAAGTATAAAACTTCTCAAATTAAGCCTCCCCCCTTTATTTTATAGCTTCTGCTTGGTAGTATTCCAGCTTCTTCACAGTGAATGTTTTCACAGTATCTTTCACAGACTGGGAAAAACTTTTCCACCTCCACAGTTACAAATCCTCCTGTAACAAACCAAGCCTGCTGTCTCTTCAGAGACTATGCCTCATATTTCAAAACAAAATTGAGACTGAACTTTTTATTTGCTGAAAAGGAGACACAATTTTCTTTTATTTGCTATATTCTCATTCTTTGCCTTTTCAACGACCTCTAAGGAGTCAGAGTTTCAAATATCTCAATGTCCGATTGTTTGTGAACTAGAGATGGCTCTGTCTTGAAAGGGAGGCAGCAATCCTTTTGGTGGAGATGTGCCAGGTAACAATTCTGCTTTTGCCATGCTGATATTTGCTTTGTGTGTCATATTTTCTTTTAATCACACAAGTGATAGAGATGCAGGCTTCTAGCTGCATAATCTAGCTGCCTCTGTGTTCCCTTCTAACTAATTTATAAATTTAAAGAGAAAGGAATTTTTAAATAACCAGGGATTAACATCGCTTTCCTCTGTGATCTGAAAACTTTTTGTATATTGGCAGTGGCTCTAATTAGAAAAACAAACTGATGAGCTTCCTATATTTAATGGAAAATGAAGTTACAAATCAAAGGAGTATGACTACACTAACCTTGAGAGTAATTTGTCTGAGGTTATAACAGTATAGAATCTAAAAGCCACTTTATTGCAGTTGAATGTGAAAAGTACCCTGAGAATGAACTTCATCCCTCTCCCCAACTCCTTTGCATCTACAGAGAGGATCTTTTGCATATTTCTTTAAGATAATTTTTCCCTAAATTTCCTAATCTTTGTAATAAACCAACCATCCTTGAAACCAGCAAATATAACAGCTAACAGGTGAATCAACATGGAAAATACAAAATAATTTGACTATTTTTAGTTCTATGTTTCTCCTCCTCTAAAATATAACATTCTTAATGGAGAGGGTACTTGTTGTTCTAGTTAGAGGTCTCCAGGCGGCGATAAAGAGAAAAAGCATCATGTCCTCCTCCCTTCCCCTCTGCCCTCGCCCCCCCTGCAAGCTATTCAAGGCTCCAATGGAGTAATAGAACTAGTGTTCCCAAAGCTGTTCTTGGACATAATTTGCCTGTTTGATTTGGCAGATTCAGTGGCTAGTACTTTTCCTTCAGCCAGTCTACTGGAAGTCCATCTTCTTTATGCTTTCTTGTCTTCCCTTACACAAAGCACTTTTAAAAAGTTTAGGAATTTGCATTTTCATATGTTAGCACTTATTTATTTTGATGTGCAAATGTTTTATAGCTTAAATTTTACTTTTAGCATATGCCTTCATGTTTCCCAAAATGGTTCTTTTATATATCTCATGAAATAAACTCTAATCCATAGCTGTGATTTTTCAAAATAATTTTGACCTGTCATTATTAGGTCTATTAATATGACTTAAGTTCCATCCCATCAGAAAGAATGCCAGTTGTGAATACCTGGAGGAAATCCTGTGGGTGTGATTTTCATGTAGTCTGATGGTGTCTGCTGTCAACTTACCTAAAACACAGTCCAGGTAAGTAGAAGGGCGAGGGAGTTGCTATGGTTGCTAAGTGCCATCCTGGAGGAACAATAGTACGTACAACAGAATCAAACATCACCTGGCACTGCGCCACCTGTACAAGGACTTTCATATTTGAGTCCTTGGTTTCAGCCTCTATGTCAATACCTCTTCTTGAAGCCCTTCCACTTTTCATGGTCCCTTTGTGTTCCCAAGTATGACATCCTTCCCTAGGGACTCCTCTCTCCTGGCATCATGTCTAAAGTACAGGAGGTGAAGTCTCCACATATTTGCTGCTAAGGAGCATCTGGCAATACTTCTTGCAAGACAAACTTGTTTGTTTTTGATGCAGTTCAGGGGACCCCGGTAGCATAATCCAAATGCACCCATTTGTCTTCTGTCTTCTATATTTACTGCACAATGTTCAAAGGCATATGAGGCAAATGAAAATATCATAGCTTGTGTGAGGCACAGATTAGTCCTCAAAGTAACCTTCTTGTTTTCAAAACTTTAAAGAGGTTTGAAAACCCTCTTTAAAGACTTACCCAATCCAATGGGTCATTTGATTTCCAGACTACTACTTCCATGAGCTTTGATTGCCAAATCATGCAAGATGGCCTTGAGAACTTCAATCTTTTTCTGCATTTAACATTCTGTTACCTATTGGTTCCGTTGCAAGAATTTTGGTCTCTTTTACATTAACTTGTAGTCCATACTGAAGGCTTAAATCTTTGATTCTCCTAGGCAAGTGCGTCAGATCCTCCTCACACTCCACAAGCAGGGTTGTGTCATCTGATTATTATAGGCTGCTACTAAACCTTCCTCCAAATCTGATACTGCACATTTTTTTCATATACTTGAACTCAGGATACACCCTGACACATACCTTCCTCATTTTAAAAAATGCAATATTATCCCATTCTATTCACTTACTGACACTCGATCCATTTCCAGGTTACCTGTGAGCACAAGGAAGTATTCTTGGATTGCCATTCTTTTCAAGGATCCCCATAGTTTCTTATGATCCACTCAGTCCAATGTCTTTGAATGGCCAATAAAATACAAGCCAACATCGTCATGTTATTCTCTGATTTCATTTAAGATCCATCTTACATCAGCAATGATATCACTTTTTCTAGATCTTATGTCAATTTATAACTTCAATTTCAGGTGAGGGGTCACCTTTTTACATTGATTTGGGCTTCTTTTCATTATACATGTTGCAAAGCAAGGATGATGCTTGAAAACTAAGGGGCATCTGACCCAATCTGTGACATTTTCACTTGCCTCGGATGAATGTGAAAATTGGACATTGAATAAAGAAGACCAAAGAAAAATAGATGCATTTGATGTGTGATGGTGGAAGAGAATAGTAAAAGTAACATGGTGACTGAAAAGACAAACACATTTTTCTTAGAAAACTAACTAGTCTACCCCTTCGAGGCGAGACTAGTGAGACTTTGAATAATGCACTGCTGATAGCTTTGTTGGGTGATCTTATGTAGAATTGCATTCATATGTAATACTAATAAAAACATTCTATAACTTCCGCATTCTGTTGAGTCAGCTTTTCTTTGGGAATAGGTACAAATATGGATCTTTTCCAGTCATTTGGTCAAGTAGTGACTGTCTTCCAAATGTCCTGTCCTAGACAAGTGAGTGATTCTAGTGCTTCATTATTTGTTAAAATGTTTTATTTCGTATTTCTGGAGCCTTGTTTATGGGCAATGCTTTCAGTGAAGCATGACCTTCGTCAACAACATTCGTTCTTGCTCACATCCTACCTTCTGAGATGGTGGAATGTCTGCCAGCTAGTTCTTTTTGATACAGTGATTCTGTGTATTTTTTTTTCTTTTCATCTTTTGATGATTACTACATTAAAATTTTTGCTTATAGATTCTTCACTTTTACAATTTGAAGCTTGAATGTTTTCTTGATTTTTTTCCACTTAAAACATGCTAAGCATATCATTTATTCTAACTTTAGGTCTTCGCACATTTCTTTATAATATTTTACTTTGTCTCTTTAAGCTGCCTTTTGATGTTTTCTGTTCAACTATTTGACTTCATCATTTCTTCAATTTCCCTTAATGACTCTAGGAAAAATAGTCCGTTTTAGAATCTCTTCTTACATCCACTTTGTTCTATTTTTTTTCTTGTCTTTTTCATGACATTTCCCTTTCTTCACGAATGATGTCCTTAATGTCCTCTCACAGCTCATCAGGTCTTCCGTCAGTGCTCAGTGCAGCAAATCTTTTCTTGAAATGTTCTAGAAATTCAAGTGGGATAAATTCAAATTCATATTTTGACTCTCATAGATTTGTTTTAATGTTCCTCATTGTTATACTCAAAATACACATGAGCAATCAGTGTGTTCCACAGTGAGGCCCTTGCCTCCTTTTTAAAAGCTTTATTGCACTTGTCCATCATTTCTTCCCACAGATGAAGTTGATATTTTTCTCTATATAACATCTGAAGAAGTCCACCTCTTGCATTGCTGTAAAAAGTCATTTGATATGAAATATCATCGCTCTTGAAAAATTCTATCATGTGATCTCCAGTTTTGTTTCTATCACCAAAGCCATATATTTCCATAACTATCTTTTTCCCTTTGTTTTCAACCTTTGCATTCCAACAGTTAACAGTTATTAATACATCTTATTTGAATGCACAATTTTGACAGAAAATATTGATAGAATTCTTCAATTTCTCCCTCTACAGCTTTAGTACTCAGTGGATAGTTTTTAATAATAATTTTATTGATTTTATTTTCTTGAATTGAATAAATATAGTCCAATCACAAATAGTATTGTACTTCAAGATTGATCCTGAAATATTCTTTTTGATAATGAATACAACACCATTCTTCATGATTGTATCATTCCAGTCATAGTAGGCTATCATCTTCTGATCGAAAATGGCCCAATAACAGTTCATTTCAGTTTTAAAATGCCTGATATATCTATGCTTATGTATTTCATTTAAGTTTTGATGAACTCTATTTTCCTAGATTCATACATGTGTTAGGCGTTTTTGAATCAGTTCCCATTAACCTACGTACAAGAGAATATGACACTGCCCAGTGGTGTATCATCATTTTAATGATTATGCTTGGTGTTGACCCTCCACTTTACCAAGTGTAATATTCTGTTCCATGGACTGATTCTTTCTGATAGCAAAATCCAAAAATATTTGAAACAAACACTCTATTTTTGTGAACATTCTGACTGTACTTCCTCCAAGATAGGTTTGTGTTTATATTTCTGCCGGTTCATAGTATTTTCAAAATCCTCCAATGACACCAGTATTTGAATTCATCATCTTTTATGGTCTTTCTTGTGCATTGTCAAGTTCTCACAGGCCTAGGAGGTCATGGAAAATATCAAGGTTTGGGTGAGGCACATCTGAATCCTCACAGTAACATCTTTGCTCCTCAATATCCTAAACACTTTGAGGCAATACATTTGTCTGATGCAATATATTCCTTGATATCTTGGTGACTGCTTCCAGGAGCATTGACCGTGAATGTAAGTAAATTGCAGCCTTGATTTTTACCTTTCAACTTTTATCTCTTCTCTGTTTATAATGATATCGTCCAGTGGTTCCGTTCTAAAATGCATGCTTTCACTACATTTAGTTGTACAACATAACGAAAGGTGGAGTCTCGACACTTAGTGTCTCAAGTCCTCTTTTAGTAAGCAAGGTTATGTCATCTGTGTTTGCCATCACCCATTGCCATGAAGTCAATCGCAACTCTGTAAGACAACTGGTGGGTGCCAATGATCCCTCTCCCTGGAGGAGGAAGAGATTGTCAGCACTCGTAAAAATTGATAGGCCTAGAAATCTGACTTGGGGTTGCCATGAGCCAGAATTAACACAAAGATAATCTTTTCCTTTATGAATTTTAGCTGTAATTTTCATATAGTAATAATTTAGGAAATGTTGACATGTTGATATGGTTACTTCGTGCTGTACAATTACAAAGGAAAGAGGTGCTAGGGCATCATTATGCCCTAATAAGAATGTCTTTAATTGAAAGAAAAAAAATTCAGAGCCTAGTTGTTGTATTTCAAGGCTGTTTTATGGTTTTTTTAATGTATGTTAATGCAGGTCTGGATGACATTTCAAGCCCTATTATTATGAAACTGCCAATAAAACATGACCCATAACCAATTAGACAAACCTAGTTCTCAATTTCTTTTATTTTTTTAGAAAAATTAAGATGAAATGCTAAAAACGGCAACTGAAACTGAAAATTACTTTTTCTTCATATTTGCACAGTAAATTATATTTAATTTCATATGAGGCTGACAAGATGTTCATTAATAAGTAAAAATATGGTTAACTGAGCAATAACTTATTATACAAAGTATTATGGGTATAACTTAGATTTAGAGTTAGATCTAATGAATAACATAAAAATAATTCTGACTCCATACATAATTTACTAGTTTTCAAGAACTCAGGGTATTGAAAAATTGGAAACAAAGTATCATATTTAATTTTGATTTTCTGACAATTTCTCAGTATTATTCATGAAGTAAATTGCCATGAGGTTTTGAACATTTTTCCTAGCTAATATGTATTTAAATCTTCATTTGCTAAGGGAGTAATGTTTCCATGTTGGTTTTTGTATGACCCTCAATACCCAGTGGACATATTCCTGTCATATGCCAATTAGTCCAGGCTTACTTGTGGTGGCCCTCTTAACAATGGACTGAAATACTTCCTTGTACTGTGGCTATGATAGGAAATATTTTATTTTATTAAATATCCACTGATTTTATTTTTATTTCACACAATTGGCAACATTTGAGGGTATTAAAGCCTGAGAACCATTATTATGAACATGTTTATTAGTACATTAAATTATGAACAAATTTTAGAGCTGGATATAGTTGTTGTTTTTGAGTGTTTTTTACAAAAATTCACTACAAGGCTAAACAGATCTGTTGATAATATTGAAAAGTAACCGTACAAATATCAGTTGTGTGGAATAGGTTACTCTTGACTCTAAATGTAGTTAGCTGTGCGATCATGCTTCCTCAGGGATTTTAAAAACAGGACAAACAAAATTCGCATAAGTTCTAAAGGCTACATAGTGATAAATCAGCGATATATAAAGGTGAGCACATCTCTTAATCTTCGGGTTTCAATATTTCTTTTTCAAGATATATTGGACAGGTAATACAAGCCCTTCTAGTGGTAATATTGAAGTTATTAGAGAAATGTGCTCTCTCTTAAACAATGTCCAAGGAGTATTATTTTCTTTAATAGGTTTCTAAAAAACCAACCAAAATCACTGGCAGCGATTAAATACCAACTCAGAGCATCCTTATAAGATGGGATAAAAATGGCCCTGTGAGCTTCTGGGCATGTAAGTCCTTGCAGAGGGGTCAAATCCATCTTTCCCCTGGGAGCAGTTTGGGGTTGTGACCCACTGATCTTGATGCTAGCTGTCCATTTGACGTAGGGTCATAAATGTCCCCATGTCCTCCTTATTAGCAAAGGTGTTTGTTTTTGTACTTATCCTGTCTTTCATGGCTCTTGGAACTAAATAATGCTTTGTTAATAACTTCCTCACATGTCTAGACAGGATGCTTCCGCTGCTTTCTGTTATCTTGATTTCTGGCCTCCTTTTCTGATCATCGTACATCTACATGCACATCCTCTGGATGACTTTCTTCTGGTTTTCATGAGTAGACATACCATCTCCTGAAGCCTAGCCTACTAACGCTGTTCTATTTGAGCAAAACTTCCCAACTAATGTTGCTATTTGTTTTTCTCAAGACAATTTGACATTTCCTAAAAAATATTCTTATTTCACATCTATTCTTTTCATTGCCTTACCAACCATTGAGATTCTCAGAGAAGTTAAAATTATCATTTTATTCAAAATAATGAAACTTAGAGAGATAAAATGCCTTGGGAAGAACTTCAAGAAGTTTACAAAAGAAGACCTTCTACATAGACAGTTGAACCCTGTTCCAATGTTCTCTTCACAGGTCAACACTACAACTAGTTTATTTCCGGGGGGAAGGAAACCATAAACAAAACTCTGTAAAAATTCTTTTATTTTAAACTATCAAATTCTAAAATTTTCCCAATGATCTTCTGAACTTATATTTTCTTTTTAATATAAATATTTGATAACTATAAACATGCTCTTATGCCCTGATCTGTGCTCAAGAGTTATATGATTAGGCTTAGAAAAAAATCATGTAGTTTTCTGAGAGGAAAATTTAATACACATGTCCCCTTACTTATCTTCTATTCTGATTAATGTTTCATGAAACATGCCAATAAATTAACTCAGAATCTGCTGGTTGAAAATATGTCGCTGCATATATTCTCCTAGTTTTACAGAGAATAAAGGTATAGTTTAGTAAGAAAAAAAGTAAATGGAAAAGTAAAGTGAGTTAGAAATTAAGAGACTTTAAAATGTGAATGTCTTAACACTTAAACATACTTGTTTTCATATTATTCCTTTTAGACATCTCATATACTTGAACTTGCCCTTATTAATCAGCTGAATGTTCCACACTTTTGACCTTCAGTTAAGAAATAAAATTGCTCTGGCTTTTTTTTTTCAGTCAGGATTGACTCAATGGAAGTGGGTTTGGTTTCTTTTACCTGCCAAGGTGCTTTTACTATTTGAATATTTGTCATAATTTCCATACAAGGAACATACACATAGCAATTAAGACATATAATCTCGCTGTTCTTCAATAACTACTAAGCTGTGATATGAAGTCAATAATAACAGAGACAGATGATTTAGTTCTTATTATACATAAGCTTTACAACAATGAATATATATGCTGCTTATTATTTACTCTTGGGTTTTTTATGTTTTCTGCATAATTTGAAAAATTGAAATTCAAGGGAAAACATTCTCAGTGTTATTTGTTTCTTAGATATTGCTTTATTTGTGGCTTTGTCTCTTAATAATAATAATTTTAGTTATTTAGTTGAAAAACTATGCAACATTTATATCATAAGTTGTGCCATTGTTGGAGGAGGATATTCATGGATTTAATGGAAAGAATGAAAATCAAATTTCTAAGGTTTTCATTTTGAGAAGAGTATACTCCATATTTAGGCTTTTAAAACACTTTATGTCAGACTTCCTGTTAATGGGGAAAAAGAATTTCACTCCAATTTATTGATCAATTTTATAGCACTTGCCTATGCTGTAGAGTAAAAGCTTCTCTTTCTTCTATTGTTAATTACAAAATAGAGACAACTGGACATGGAGCAATTATGACAGAAAAGAAAACATTTTTATAGAACTTACCAGATGTATTTTCATTTTATAAAAATTATAATAAATTACAAAATATTTTCTCTTACCAAAAATGTCTTGTGTAAAGATAGCACTGAATCATTGAATTGAGCT
Organism: Nesogale talazaci; assembly: GCA_004026705.1. Taxonomy (NCBI): domain Eukaryota; kingdom Metazoa; phylum Chordata; class Mammalia; order Afrosoricida; family Tenrecidae; genus Nesogale; species Nesogale talazaci. The sequence continues at coordinate 33,165 of PVJH01018483.1, read as the reverse complement.
TTCAGAACTGTGTTGCTCACATATGCTGCAATTCTCCATCTTGGACTAGGTCTCCTAGGTTTGATTTTCTAAACACCTAATCTAAACAAGTAATCTATTGAGGCAATTCTGAAATACAGCATTGCTTTAGGATGGAGTAGAATTGCACATGTGGGCTTCCAATGCAATAAATATTTCTCCTTCAAAACCACTAATGGATTCAAACTTTGGGTTAGCAGCCCAAAGCATAATCCACTATGTCACCAGGGACCCCTTACACACTGTATACATATGTATTTTACATTTCATTTTTATGCTAAACCAATGCAAATCAGATATTATTAATATCCTCTCCAGCACTTTTCTAATAAGAATACTTTCAAATATTTTACTAGTTCAGATTATTTTATTTTTAGAGAAATTTTTTCTGAACCCCATTAAGTTCTCATCTTATTCTTTTATATAGAAAACATTTTTTCTGAGTATTTTTAAAATAGGCTAATGTTATTTCCTTTTGTTGCAAAATTATCCTCTTTTATCAATACTCAGAACCTTGTCAACAATGTCACCATCGAATATACAACAAGTAAATGACAGGAGTAAATTTCTAGAAAATAACAGTGGCACATGCTTCCAAACATTCCAATCACTGATGAAACTCTCAAGAGAGGGGTTAAGTAGACAGGTTGCCATGTCTTCTAAATAAATGAAAGGATAAAAATAAGAGGAAATGAAAGCTAAGATTGACTTAAAACAACTTGTTTTCTAATATCAACACACTATATTCTTGATCGCTCAGCTCATTCAGACCTTAGAAGATATAAAACACCCCAAGTGAGATCATTTCTATATTTAACAATATGATAGCAATTATGCTAGTAAATCTTTATTCTAACACAACAGCAAAAATGGTACAGTAGTAGCAACAGTACTCTTTTGGTTGCAATTTTTTCACCAACATTGCCAAAGGATAGTCTATTAAATCTCCTGTCTAAAATTCAGTCCTTGCAATAGTACTGATATTTCTCCATGATAAGATTGAATGATTTAACTATTGAATTATATAATATGTATATTACTTATGAATCAAACTGGTTGGGAATGTAATTTGAGGGAGGTAAAAGATATATTTTTGCTCTTAATGCAATAGTAGTCTTATCTGTATATGCCTTTGTCTAAGTTTTACCAATTGCATATTAAAACATGTGCAATTTATTATACGTCAATGAAACTTTAATAATGATTTTGAAAGTATGAAAAAAGAAAAATAGAAAGTCAAAACATAAAGCTGCTACTACAATGTAATCACAATTAAAATCATGGAGATAAGTCATTGGGAAAAGAAGAAAAAGAAAAGTATTGTTGAAAATGTCAAATATTATAAACATGTGTGCTTAGAGTTGCCATTTCTTCATATGACTAAATCATACATATACAACTACCTTCATACATGCCACTTACTAGGCACTATTTTGTATGAAATATCAGCAATACCATTTGGTGACAATCCTGGGACTCATTGCTTTACCTAGGAATGTGTGCAAAACACATGATGTAACTCTTTTCAAAATTTGGTGCAAATCAGTCTTTTTAACTTTTTAATATAGTATTAAATTAAAATAATGATCGTTTTCTTTACTGGCCTTAAATATTTGCTCCAAACATTTCTTCCCACCATACATTGTTTTTGGAATATGGTGTTTGCATATTTTAGTCAATAGTATTCTTTATTAATTTATATCTTCACTAATAGTAATAATAAGATCATCTATTGAATGGCTACTGCTTTTCTAATAGTTTCTCTTGTTATTTCAATTTGTTTTTTGTTTTGTTTTGTTTTGTTTATGTTTTGCTTGTTTGGCTTTTGGTGGTGCATCACTGCCCTCTGGTGGTGGGAGTAGAAGGTCAGCCTTTGCTCCTGAGGAGCCTCTGCTGGAATTGAACCTCTATCCTAGTGGGCCGCAGTCCCACGCACAACCACTACGCCACCGGGGCTCAACCCCATTTTATTTCAATTTTGTTCAATTTTTCTTATAACACACGTTCATTCCCTGAAAATCTTGGAATATCAGCTTTACACCTCAACTTTTTTTTTGTACAGCTCAACTTTTAATAAATGTTCCATAATTCATTTACTTTAACAAATATATGTTGAGTGCTGCTCAGTACCAGAGTGGTTTAGATGATGGACTTACTCTTGTGAAGGCACAAGAAGAGAATTATACATTTTGTAACTTAAAGTCTGACGAAGAGGGACACTGGTAAAGAAGAACTACAAATAAAACAAGTGAGAATGTGGATTTTAAATAAGCACGATGCAGAGATTTCCTTAAAGTTTCTGTGATATTAAATAGTTATTTTGCACTGACTGTTTGGTAAAGTATTTCTGAAATGATACCTCTTAAACTGTTATACAAATAGAATACATTGATTTGAACTTATTTCACAAATTCTTTCCTCTTGGTGACTTTTTAAAATTTCATTCCATTGTTTATCAAATATACTTTCATTTTTAATATTATTCATTAAATGTATAGAGAATTAAGCTACACCATTTATTATAAAATTAAATAGTTTTAAAACTAGCCTAGTGGCATGTAATTCATATAACATTCAATTTAGCAGGTCAATCATATTAAGAAGAGTTGTGCAGTCATCAACTTCCAGAAATGTTTCCTTCTGCTCACAATTCTTTTGATTCCCGCTTGTCCCGAGCTATATTGCGAAGCCCCTCAATGATAATCCAGTTAATATCGCTATATATTTTCTATCCTGGATTTCATATACCAAAAAAAAAAAATGCAAGGAAAAACAAGAAATAAAACAACCCCCCAAATCAAGAGGAACAAAATAAAGAATAAAAGAATTGAATGAACATAGAAAATATTAAAGTTGTAGCACCTTTAAAATAGTTAAAGATGGAAATCAAATGAAAGCCAAATATTGAATGAAATGAGAAAGTATTATATATTAGCCTGACTTCATGTGCCATAAATTATTTTGCTGTACTCTCTGCCTGATAGCAAGTCTACTGCATCCTTGCACTTTGATCAAAGAGAGTTAACCAGAGGCTAAGTCCATGTGAGGACCATGCAAATACATTTTGGGTTTCCACTGTCACTGATAGACTTCTGCAAACCCAGAGTCCAGAATTTAACATCTGACACCATTTCTTCTGCTGAACTGGGATTTTATTATTTACAATAATTTCAATTTGACAATAATTATTTGGGAATTTATTTAATGCTGCTTATTTTAAGCTATGCTTTTAAGATACTAGGGACTATTCTTTCTGATAACTGGGCACCATCTGATTTCTTCACGGCACATTGCTATAGTGCTCGTATCTTCTGTGATCTATACACGATAGTGAATGTACAAGGGGTATCCCACACAAATGGGGCTCTTTTTTCAAGACTATGAATTCAATTTTTCTTTTTACAAAACAATCTTAACACCTTCAGAGCACTCTCCATTGTACTTAAAACTTTTGCCAAATCTGTGATTTCTTTGTTAGAAACATTCTTCAAATTCATGTTTGCATGCCTATCGCACCTCCCTCATTTTTCTTTTACTTCTTCTATTTCATCAAATCGCTGTCCTTTCATGTCCTTCAAGGACAAAAAGGACACAAAGAAGGCCCATGGAGAAGGGTCAGTTGAGTAAGATGCATGGGGCAAGAGAGACATGCTTTGTTTTGTCCAAAACTGGTGTACTGAGATGGCTGCATGAGCAAGAGCTTTGTTGTGGTTCCCCACAAAAATAACCCACCTGCCACAAATCAAGCCTTTTTAGTTACACACTGTTACACAATCTTTTCAGAACCACTAAATAGAAAGCTTGATTAAAAATATGACCTGGTGGTATGAACCCCAAATGCACTTTGAGTCAACATTTTTATCCATTCAAGAAGTTCACTGATGCCCAGAATGAGACTTGTTATCGATTGACATTTCAAGTCATACACTTGAGCTTTTCTCATAGTGCTGTCCTTGTAACTGTGTTCTACATCACAACAGTTTCTGTGACAAAATATCACAGCTGTATGAAGTTCTTTTAAATTGACCATAACATAAAAAGCAAGGTTTGAGAGAAAGTACTTTCACAAAAAAAATTCACTGTGACCAGAGAGGACCTCCCTAAGTGGCTCCACTAAGTGCACTAACTCAGAATGAGTTAGCAAAAAAAAAAAAAAAAGGGGGGGGTGGGAAGAAAGAAAAAGAAATGTGTACTATAAAAGCTTCACACAGTGGAGCTTTTTTCCACTTTTTTTTGTGGGGAAGAGGGTAACCCCAAATAAATTTTGATTGATTTACAAGTAACAGGTGTTGTTGTTGTTGTTCTTATATATTAAATTTTACAAACACCATTACAGTCAAAATCCACAAATTATATCACTTCATATATGCAGATGATACAACTTTACTTCCAACAAGGCTTGAGACATTTACTATAAAGATCAAAGCATACAGACTTCAGCATGAATTATTGCTCAACAGAAAGAAGACAATAATCCTTATGAGACCAAGAAGCAAGACCCTAGTAAAGGGGCAAAAGAGAGTTGTCAAGGATTTCACTTATTTAAAATTCTTGTGCATAGAAGCAGAAGTCAAAAAAATAAAAGGATGCACTGTATTTGGTAAATCTGAAAAATAAAAGACCCCTTTGAAGTGTTAAAATGCAGCAATGGTGCTGAGCCCTGGTGGTGTAGTGGTTGGTGGTTCAAATCCAGCAGCAGCTCTCCAGGAGTAAGGCTGGGCCTCCTACTCCCACCAGAGAACAGTGATGCCCAAAAACCAAAACCAAACACAAAAGGACGAGTGTCTCTTCAGAAAAATACAATGAGCCTGAGCCAAAACTAAGCCAAGGGATTCTTAATTGCTTCTTATGCATGCATAGTCTAGACAATGAATATAAAAGACAAAAGAAATACAACCTAATAAAACCTACTGATGAGGAATGTTGGCTATACAGTGAAGATTGGCTATACAGTGAATGTTGGCTATACAGTGAACTGCCAGAAGCAGCAACAAGTCATTGTCTTGGAAGAAGTATAGCCACAATGCTCCATAAGTGGGAATGGCATGGTATAACTTCTCCACAAACACTCTTCCTCAAAAAGAGACCTTATGCTTAGGAATAAGTTAGCAAAATAGTGGAACCAGAAAGCATTTTGAGAAAATAAACAACAGTACATGGAGGGGATTAAACTGGATAACTTGAAATAAAATGGGTATAAATTGTTGGACATAAAACTCTGTATACATTCACCCAACCATAATAAAAATAAAAATAAAGGAGGAAGAGGAAGACCCTTGCGTAAGGTGACGGCATGCTGACTGTACAGTGTGCTCTCACAGAGCAATAGCTGTGAGCATAATCTAGGGTGAAGCAGGGTGTTGCTCTCTTGCACATTGGGTTGCTCTGAATCAGTGCTAGCCTGACTGTGCCTTGCCACTTTACTTGCAACAAGGTTTGAGACATTTACTGTAAACATCAAAGCATACAGACTTCAGCATGAATTATTGTTCCATCCACATTGATAGAGCACTCACCATGGCTTACCGCCTACTAGGTTATATATAGTGCAACCCATTTTGAAGTGTCTAAGTCTATTGTCAGGTTGGGATTTACCCAAATAAAATCAAAGAATAGCCCCAAATATTCCAAATAGCTGCAATGGACAGTGTATCTCATTAAAATTGTTGAGTATTTTGACTTTGTATTGTCAACACAGATATGTCCTGTAGGATCAGTTCATTTCTATGCTTGCTACCTTATTTTCTTTTTGATTCAATTAGTTCTTGTGTTACTGCTCTTTCTGAGTAAAGCTGCTGTATAGAGACACCTGCTGGGAAATAAATGAATGGAAGAAAATTCAAACCTGCCCTTTGGAAAGAAGGAAAGCTACTCTCTTATATAAGTTATTTCCAGAAACAGTGCATTTCATTGAGGATACCATTGCTGCTGAAATATATCAAAAATTACCTATGTCTGGAGGATTTTTTTGTAGATTATCTAAATATCTTTTTCTACATGAAATTTCCAGAATCTACACACAGGTATACCTGCTATATACAATAGGTATAGTATACAAGAGGGTAGTAGTCAATTCATTTTAATAAAGTCATTTCTTGGTGTCCACCTGTGATTTTAAAGAAACTTTAAAAGGAATTATTTTTCAAAGTGGCGAAGATGTGGCTAATTCATAATATATATAGTTTTAATTTCACTTTAAAAAGCTTATTAAAACAAGTCAATGTTTTACCTTTCATCACCTTGGTTATGAATCACAATGATTATTATATAACCCCCCTCCCAGGGGAACAAACAACAGAGAACTGGATGAAAGGAGACAGTGGTCAGTTTAAGATATGAAAAAAATAATAATCTATAAATTATCAAGGTTTCATGAGGAAGGGAATCAGTTGATACCAAGAGCTCAAGTAGAAAGAAATGTTTTGAGAATGATGATGGCAACCTATGCACAGATGTGCTTGATGCAATGAATGGATGTGTGGATTATGATAAGAACTGTAAGCACCCCCAATAAAATGATTTAGAAAAAATAAAATGAATGAAAATAGTTTCTTGAAAATATATTTCTATAAGACCCTTTTCTCATTTAAATGTAAATACTTTGCCAAATAATTAAATCCCAGCAAAGGAAAAACATGAAGCATTAAGTTGAAAAGGTACAGAATTTAAAAGCAAACTACCATCCGACAGGTTTTATAACTGTTTTTCAGACCACTATTCATCTCTGCAGAAATATAAGATAAGACATAAAGATGATATGGATAAATCCAATTTTTAAATAGTTTTCACAGCTTCATCATTGAACTCTGTTAAATATCAGATAGTAGAGCGAGATTGCTAGCCAGGTCTTGGAGGGCAGCCACTACAGCAGCTCTTAAGTGATATTCACCATAATTCAGCTTCACATGGACTGGTCATGTGTGGAGAATGGATGACAGCAAGATTTCCAAGCATCTGCTCTATGCACCCAACCTGATCGGGAGAATATATTATATGGACAAACTGATATCTGGCCTCCAACCATGTGGCAAAGATGCTGACAACAGCTAAGAGGACACTCAGCGATGTCATGATTCTAAATGGGGTGAACCCTGCAAATTCAACTAGGAGAATGGTCCTAAAGGAGTGCTTTCTGTAAAAGAAAATGCCCTCAATGTTTGACACTATACGGCTTTTCAAATCAAAACTATCTACATCAAATGCACAAACCCAGCAATAAATTGTCTCAAGAAAAGGAGAACATATTAAAAACAGACTCTGGAATCAGAACAATTTATATTGAGTTGCATCCGTCATTGAGTTTCCATGCAATATTTTCAGGCCCAAATCTTAACCTCTCTATTCTGTAGTCTTTTCATTAGTGCAAAGGTTATGTTAATGTTGCTACTGATATGGCTTTTGAGGGGACTGATAATAAATGAGATCATGTATATTAAATATGTACTGGAATATAAGCATCCACAATGGGAAACACTTTGGGCTAACTGAAAGGTCAGCTGTTCAAAACTATCATTCCCTCCTCAGGAGAAAGACAACTATTTCTACTCCCCTAACTAATCTGAAAACCACAGGAGACAATTCTACCAAAGGACATTGATGTGCGGGACTTGACGCCAAGGCAGTTAACTTGGTTTGGGAAAGCACCAGTTAGAATTGATTTTAAAATGTTGATTCCAAAAATGAGCTTTCATTAAATACTTGTAGTCATCATTCTACCACATTGGTGGAATTTCCATGGCATTATTATTTACTTTCTTTTGGGGGGTGGCATCACTCTTCTCTGGTAGTTTGGTGTAGGAAACCCAGCCTTGTTGCTGGATTTGAACCTCCAATCCAGTGGGCCGCAGTCCTGAACACAACCACTATACCACTGGGGCTCAGCCCCTATTATTTACTCTTTAAAATGAAAATCATACCCCCAGATATTAATGTTGGTGCTTCAGAACATAAAAAAGTCAGTTGAAACATCAAATCGAAAGATGTATCCGAGAAGATACAACTTTGAAATTGACTAAATTGAACATTTTTACAGCTACTTCATGGTATTTTAAGTAATTGTAGCTAAATTAAGACTTCTGCTGTAACAAATTTATAAATATATCCTTAAAGAAAAATGTTCTAAAGTTAGTTTATATTTGAATTCTGCTTCTGCTGATATTGATATTTGGATGAGTCATTTTGATGCTCATCACCCATAGCTTACCTGAGTTATTTAGGAGAGGACTTCAAACACAATCATGGGTGAATGATTGTTGAAGAATGCATGATGGTTGAAGAATTTGTTGTTGGAATGTTAAAATGATTGGTGACTCACCATAGTGTTAATGATGTCATTGTTTATTATTAAAGACAATATTGAGAATTCATGCTCATAATCCAGAACTTTTGCAAAAAGAAATATCCCAACACTGAACATAGAATGTTAGCTTTGATAAAATGAGACTATTCATTCTATATAACATTGACCTTCTGATTGTGTTTGGTGTTCCATATATATATATATATATATATATATATATATACACACACACACACAAAATACATATATACATAGACACACTTTTCTAAGACATTAATGGAAACCTTTAAACATGTAATGCCAGTGAGCTTACTGGAGATGACTTTTTAATTGAATAATGATTTTATAAAGATGTAGTCTTAAGAAATAATTTTATAATACCTAGATGACTCATAGCAATCTTATAAGAGATTTATGAACCTGTAACTCTTTCTTCTATGAATGACTGATAGATTCCAATTGCTAACCTTATGGTGAACAATCCAAAACCAAGCCTACTGTGCCATCAGGACTTATCAGATTGTGGATGGATAGATGATAGACAGATAGAATTAAAATTTGTAATATGGGGTTATGATTATGGTATATTTTTATTACATTAGAAAATGAAAGATAATGGAACTGATTATTGTGATGAAAACCTAGAAAAAATGTAAATCCAGGAGTCTTGACCAAGGTATTACCATGAGAAAACTTTTATAAAAATACTTCTCTTGGCCAGTTATTTTTCTTTAGAATTAGAGGGCAAGTTATAAAATAATAATTTAGCATTCTGCTTAGATTACTTTAAGTAAGCAACTTTTCCTGCATGTACCTTGTAAACTGGACCCAAATATAAGCAAGTCTGAACTCATTATTGTCCCCTAAAGACAGTATGAATGTAAATCAGCTAAAATATAAGACTCAGGAAATCTTTTGGGTTAGTAATAAAATTTATGATGCTTAAATTGCTCACTTCTAATGCATATTTTAGAAGTCTCAGAGGAAACCTCTGTAGCTTATAGATTTCCCCCTTACCTCATTATAGAATTTGATGCATTTCCATAGTTTTAAGATGTATTTAATACTTTCTATAGCATATAAGGTCCTAGAAAGATAGAGAACATGATAATGCAATAGAAAACACTTTATTGACAGTAATTTGTTGTGAATTACTGAAAGGGAAAACTGAGGTTGATGAAATTAGTTTATCAAAAGAAAACAAACAAAATAAAAAAGAAATTGGTTTATGAAGTCATCTAAGTTTAATATAAGAAGTTTAGTTTTCTGAAGTATTCTAAGGAGATATTTAATACAAGGTCCTTTAACTAATCAAGTATGATTGATTATTTGCTGTTAACAGTTTGAATATATTGTCATGTCAATTTTGATTTATTATTTTTCTCTATTCAACAATATATGCTATTGAGTCAGTGAACAAAAAAGAGCACTAAATCTCTGACCCATACTGGGGATAAATATGTGTTGTTTAGCCTATTTTTGACATTCCTAATGTAACTTATCAAATCAATTCAATTTTTAAAAATTCTTTCAGCAGGATAGCCTGGGGCTGAAGGATAATAAAAATTAACAAATATTATAAATTTGCCTCTATATTTCTGTTTTCCTTTAAAAGAATATTAACTTGCTCAATTTAGAATGGATTCCTTCAAATTTAAGATAAGAGGAAACATTTAAAATTCAGGTAGATTTTAAAGAATTTTAAAATGAAAGCACATACATATCAAAAGCATAATTATAAATCAAAGAAAAATAATATAGAATCTGGATTTTCCAGTTGTACAAAAGAAAAAGTTTACTTCACCTTTGTGCATTTATGATACTTTTGCTAGGTATTGTATATTACATTAAAATGATTTTATCTTAGGAAATTAAAAAAATTCCACCATATTCCAGTTTCCAATTGTTCTAAGGTACTTGGTTGCCATAACAATTTCTAAGATAATCTTTATTTATATTTCTTTTGAGAAGTAGTTCAATTTCTGTTTCATCTTTTCTTTAAGTATAGCTTTTGGGGCCAAATTTCAGAGGGAAAGTTTCTTTGGTCCCAGAGCTTTTACTCTGCTATCTTTTCCCTCAAACTTAGTCAAAATCTAAGTTCAATTTCATTAGTTTTTCAAATTTTCAGTGCTCTGCCTATCTGAGTTTCTGCTTTTTGTTTGTTGGTTATTGTCCGATTTTCCCATAGGTTGTTATTTCAAATCCACCAGGTTAAATCTGACTCAGAATAACTGGTTAACAGAAAGTTGGAGAAAGATGCACGGTGAGAGAAAGATCAGCTTTTCTGCTCTTGGAAGACTTAGCCCCGGTACAATCTATACCGAGGCTCTTTGAGTTGCAATTGACTTGATGCCAGCATATTTGGTTTATTATGTGTATGTGTGTATGAAGGTCTATATTTCTTCTTTACAAATGTTCAGTTCCAGAATATTTTAATTAGTTAAATTGCTATTACAAATACAATGAGTTTGCTGAAGATATTGTAAAATCATAAACAAGTATTAGCGATGAAAACAAAAACAAAAAACAAAACAATTGTGCTGCGTTAGTCCAGGTCAACAAGAAACACAAATCCAAGACACTACTTTGTAAAAGAAAATGTTATATCAATGAGCAAATGTATATTAAGAAAACATCATAGTCCAGTCCATATCAAGTGGCTCTTTCAGCACCAAGGCTCTGGCTGCCCTCAGTATAACTCCCTGTGACTTGTCAGCAGGAATGCCAAGCATAGAGTTGGTGTGCTGTTACTCTGGGAGAAAGACAGGAGCCCCCAGAATCCACAGGAGAAGGCCTTGCCCACACAGAGACTTCATTGGCTGTGACCTGATTAACAGTCTAGACCTCACCCCTTTTCAAATTGACAGCTTATGTAACTACCACATTGCTGAATCTCATATATAAAAATAAGAAGATGAGTACTTATAAGACAATGATTTGTTTTTCATTTTGGCAACTAATATGATCTGGTCTTCTACCAAGGATAATATATAAGGAAATTGTCTTAAATGTTTGCAGACATGATTTAAGCTGGTCTGCACAAAAAATCTTATATTGAGGAAATAGAAGCATTCTTTATAAAACAATTATTAATAAAAGATAATTGTATCAGGAGCTTGAATACCTCTTATAACTATCCATACACTAGTTTTACCAAGCGTATTTGTACATATGTTGTCATCATTATTTTATCAGACACTTACTCACTGTAGAGCCCTTTCCTGATGCTGTTGAAGGTCTTTGTAAGAGGCTATCTTCCAAATGAAAATAATTGTCATTATTTATAAGGAGGCTTTAAGGACCATACAACTCAAAGACTATTTTGCATAACCTTCAGAACTATACTCCAACTATCTTTATGATATATATTATATAATCTTTGAAGGACTTTTAAAAAGTTCAAGGAAAGTATAACTAAAAGATAAAGTAAAAAAATAAATAAATAAAGTTAAAAAAAAAAGATAAAGTAATTGTACACAAACTTTTTGAGGCCCAGACCTACAACTAATGAGAGCCATGACTGAAAATCTAATACAAGAAATATTATTCTAGAGTCTACTAGACTCGTATGCACTGTATATATGATAGTTGAGAAATCACTGTGTTTTTTATAACTGTAGATTAGGCAAGCTCTCAAAAGTCTTCTCAGTCTTATGAAAATATATATGGAGTAGAAATGTGTTTTGAATTGTGTTAATTCCTAAATGTGGAGGAGTAAAATTTCTTAATATGGCTCTTCTATTTATGTCTTTGTAACTTCCAGCAAATAATTGAGTGAGGCTATGAAAATAGGACATGCAATGCTAATAGAAAGGACTTAGTATTTTAGCTGTCAATTCTCTGGCTACCATGAGGAGACATCTGAGCAAGAAGCAAGCGAACCCCAAAGAAGAAGAGCAACCAGTGCAGCTTGTTCACGATCTCTGTCTGAACAAGGCCACACCCAGAGGGACCCAAGGCCTCAGCTAAGAAAGTATGAAAGAGAATGCATTGAGAATGAGAGCCTGGGAGGTACAGCAGCGGGGCTGACTTACTGGACCTCAAAGGCAAAGGTCAAATGGCCACATAGCTAAGAGGCTTAGCAATGGAGTAGAGATCTGGCTAGTGGCTGAGGAGAGGTATTACTCTATGACTGTTCACTATATCCCCTGAATTGTATTAGCTGTGAATTCTATGTGGCCATTACAATGGATTCTCAAACTCCGTGTAGAAGTTCAGTGCTGTGGGAGGTGTCAGAAAGATAAAAGAGGGAAGTATGTTTCATCCTTGCCTGGTGGCAATAGATAAGTCAAATGAGGTCAGATACATCCCCTCAGAGCTGTTTTCGTAGGTACCCATACCTTGTTTTTTCTTATTGCCACCATATCAGATTCATATATTGTTGTTTTTCACGCTTCTTATAGCTATTACAACCCAATTATTCTTACCTCAATTACTGTTGGAGAAGTGATGTGATCATTTACTTCTTTGTTATAACTCTGGTAGAGAAAAAAGGAATCAAGTGCAAAGGAATGTATATGGCATTATTATTATTCTGTATATATAAATGCTAAATACATTTTGTGACTAACAGTACCACAGAGAAAGGATGCAAGAAATTAATAAACAAACTATTTTGTTCAAAGGGGCATTTAAAATATATAATCCTCTTAGGAAAAAGCAAATTTCATAATTTTCATAATTTCAGAAGCAAATTATTAATACTATACAATTGTCTGGAATTCAATGTGAGCCAATGATGTTGAAGGTTAAGGAACATTATATCTCTCTCTTCCTGATGACGGGATCCAGTTCACCTGTGAAGTTAATTTAAACACTCTCATTCAAGCAAGCTACCCTCTCCAACCTGAATCTTAAAACAACTAAATATTTTCAGGTAAAATTAGTTTATAATAATGGAAATGTTAAATGTGTTTTAAAAATCCTGAAAATAGTTCATTAAATGAGTTATAAGTGGCATTGCCTCTGCAATTAGTTTGACTGAGGTAGATAGGACTTTACAGGCAATGAATCTATCAATAATGCAATTATTTAAAAATTATGTAAGGCACTATGAAAAAATAAAATAGGAGGAGATGTAGGAAGAGGGAGTTCGCCTCTTTATTGTCAGCAACTGCAGACTATCTAGAGATAAGGTTGGAAAACATGATTTTCAACTTTCTGTTTGGCAATGATTTAACATAAATAACCCAACAGTCACTGCTGAGTCGATTCTGACTCAACAGAGACTGCAGAGGACAGAGTGGGCCTGCTTCAGTGGGTTTCTGAGGCTGCAGATTTTATGAATTCAGCTCACCTTTCCGAGTAGCTGATGGGGTTCTGGACCTCTAACCTCTGGGTTAGCGACTCAATACTTAAAGCACGCGGACTCTAGGTGGTCTCCTTGCAAGAGGAGCGGCCAATATCAAAATGCGTAAATGGCATTTTTCTGTGAGACTTTATAGAGTGAGAGCTAAATTGCATTCTCTAAACATAGATGGAAACTGTTCCACCACTTGTGAACCAAACAAAACTAGCCAGGCTCTGGTCTTGAACTCAGTTAAGGAAGAGGTCTCTGTTTTATTTAGGAATGGCTTATTTTGACCATGGCAAAAATCAAGGATAACCTTTTATAGAAATGTTAGCATAAAATGACATATTTGTTTGCAACATGTCCAAGAGAGGAGACAAGAGTATACATTCATCTTCCACATGGACTGCGAAAGAAGAACTAGACCCCGACTTTTCATCCCTACTTTACTGACCAGCTAAAAGGAAACAAATACACTAGTTTAAGATGCAGTGACTGGTTGATTTAAGATTCAAATGAATGAAAGAGTTCACCAAACGTATGTTCCTTGTTTTCCAACTACTTGACACATACTTCTTCAAACCTATCCAAGCCATTATTAAATGACATGAAAGGTGTTTACTGCTTCAAAAAGCAGCCTACCGGAATATTGCTTTTTTCCTCCTCTGAGCTACACAGTCCTTTAAATGGCACTTTCTATAAATGCTGGGTCTTTTCTAATAAGAAGCAATGCTGTGGTCTCAGAGATGTCTCACATATTGTGACAGATCCTTAGGCCTCGGGGCTGGGTACCTAATGCTAAAGGTAGACTGCATACGTCTCCATATCGATGCTTCCCTCTGTGCAGCTCATCTTTGTGCACAAAATAAGTGAAATATATATTCTGCTCATTTATCTAAAAAAGGGGGGCTAAAGGAGACATAGGCAGCCCTATTAGAAAGCTGTAGTGAGGGTTATTTTGGGTAAATTCTGCCCATGAGGTCTTACTGAACACCCACAGATGGAGATAAATCTGCCCTGTGCCACCATATCCCACAGCTCTTCCCAGAGAACTTCTCTCCTGTTTGCTTTCCTAAGAACTCACTGTATAAATGAAACTATAAGAAGAACAAGGCAATTCAGGTTGAATTACAGGGTATTATTACAATAAGCATTTAGGAGGACTCATATAATAAAAGGCATTGTGTTTTGTACTATGAAGGAACCCACGGAAATGTAATATTCCCATTGCTTCTGTTCTAAAGAAATCTCTAGTTTTTTAACCCTTGCTTTTATCTTTATTCCAGTAGTCAACTCTTGGTTTCCTTCCTAATCTAAGCGTGAATACCTTGATCTCTCACTTAGGCTACACCTACAATAGGCCCCACCAGCTTCTCTCAATTTCTTTCCTTCTCTTCTTCATTCTCCACAGATGCTGTTCTAAATCTTTACCTTAATGTCCAAGTGTGTATTCAAAGAGAATCCTACAGAATCATAAAAGCCATATAACTCCAACTTTGCCTGTGGAGGTTTTCTGCTTCTACTTCATTCAACATCATTTTTATAGTGACTTGTTTTCATTTGTGTCAGCTTCATTTGTTGATTTGTTGACCAAGGTGTACTGTCATGTTCTGTTAGTCTATCAACATAGCAATGTTCTGCTTTATCTACTCCCCATATCTCAATCATATATTTGCTCCTCTATGAAAAAATGTACTTAGTAAAATGCATTTAAAATTAAGCATCTGTTCCCTTCTCTTTTGTTTACTACCACTGAGATAACTCCTCCATTATTTATCCTACTCTCGTCACCACAAAGTCAACACCAAACTCCAGGTAGACAGAATTTCAGGAAGATGCACATGGCTTTACCAGGTTTCCATTCACATGCAGTGTGCTTCCACTGTGCATTTCAGATCCAGCATATATATAGGCTTCAAGGTTTGGCCAAATATCATCTCTTCACATGAATCATTTCATAACTCATCCCATGAAGAATAAATACCTTTCTAATCTATAGTTCAATAATTTATTGGACATTATGCTATATTGATGCTGTTGATTTCGTTATATCTAGTTATGCATCTATGGTTCATTCTTTCATTAAAGTAACAATACTTGGGGGCATAGACATTCCATCTCTCTGAATCTTCTTACATCAATAGTTCTAGTGTAATTCTTGCCACATAACAGGTGCTCAGTGTGCCTTTATAGTAATAAGCTTGTTTCAGTCTGCAAGAAGCTTATTGTGTAGTAGATTAATGGTAAATTCTATTTAAATTATAGTATAGGCCTTAAGAGGAAGCAAATTATAGAGCAAGCTAATAAAGTTGAAATGAGTCCGAAAAAGGGGAGAATTGAAAACTGATAAGAAGTATATAATGTCTTACAGAAAGAACAGATCGAAGAAAATGTAAACTTCAAAAATCATACTGCTAACTTACAAACCATTTCACAAGCAAACCTAACTGCACTCTAGTAAGAGCAAAGAAGATAAGCTTTAAAATATAGTACAAAGGGTGAAGTGATTGTATCAGTCAAAATTGTTTTTTTATCTAAGGGACAAAAAAATAAAGAAAAGTTAAAAATGATATGTAAATGAAATTCAAGGTTAGGTAGTTCAGAGTCTTCTGTTGAAACAGTTCTCACCTTGTGTTTCAAAACCCTTAGCACATCTTTTCCTCCTCCTGCTCTATAACAGTTGGAGCTCCAGCCATTCTCCAATTTAACAAGCACAAAGGAGCAAGGGATGAATGCCATGCATCTCTACATTCTGAAGGCACATCTGGAAGTTGACAATAGTGTCATTACATATTTCAATGATCAGATTGTAGTGGTAAGATTTGACCTAGATGCCAATGAGGGGGAAAAATCCCATTTTTTCAAAGCATTCTTTCCCACCTACCTCCTAATAAGACAATAAAATATTCCCCACTGCTCTTAGGTTTTAAAATATAAGATAGAAACACTTGTGTTTCTAACATAGTATTTTTATTGTGTCACTTGTGTGAACTTAGTGAATAATATTATTTTCATCAATTAATGCTGTTGCATCTTGAGTGCATGTTTGGTCAAGATACACTTATAATGATCATGATTAGAAGAGTATATATAGAAGTTCATTTGTTCCCTTAGTATTTCAGAGAGATATTAAGCACTCAACTTATAATTGTTCATTGAGCTATTTTTCCCTTTAAAAATATAAGCACTCATTATATCAATTCAGTTAAATGAAACAAAAAGAAACCAACCATCGTTACCTCTGTAATCATGTAAGAAATACAGTCTTCCACACCTCAGTTCCATGTGAATGGTCATTTCAGCAAACGGTGCTGGAATGCAGACATTGAAATCGAAGGAAAGGCAGAGGCTTTACTTCTGTTTGCTGATTGATTTGGTTTTGTGGAATGTAAATAAGCAAAATTATTATTTTCATAAAGCCTTCCAGGGATGATCCCCTCATTAATCTCTGCAAGCCTTACGTGACTAAACCACAAACCCAGCAATAAGAGGCACTGCCACAAGGCTCCTATGTCTTCTACATTAGTCTTGTGAGTTCCATTTCTCTCCAACCTCGCATACTCCATTAGGTGGTTTGGGGGCTATGGTAATTTTCTTAAAATTTGCAAATGCTATGCTTTTTGAAAGCACAATATATTGTGTTTCACATGCCAGATCTTTATATGCTTTACACAATGAAAGAGAGGAGACACGGACAAAACAGGATATTAGGAATTGTTTCCTATTTAACATCAAATTGTGGTTTTTGCTGTTGCCAAGAGCCAGCCAATCATTCTCACTCATCTTGCCACAGAAGGAAATGCTGTCTGGTCATGTGCCTTCCCCACAATTACTTAGTGTGTCAGGCAGGGTTCTCTTAGAGAAATAAAAATCAGGACACTAGTGATTCTTTTTATATATTTATATAGAGAGGAAAGTATATAAGAAAGAAACAGTTAACTATAAAGCAGTACCGATTGCTCGGTGCAACTCACTTGTGTGCGGCGACTAGAAGACTGGCAGTCCTTCAAGTCTTGAGGGCCGCTGAGTAGTCCTCTGTAGAGCAATTCAGGCTATTTGGTCATAGGCAGGAAACAGCAGGGCAGGTCGCCAACAGTCAGCCAGGTGACAGAGTCCAACAGTCCCCAGCTCGAGATGTATATCACAGGAGCATGGCAAGGTAGGGTTTGAAGGAACCTCAACTCACAGCTACACAGTCCATGATTAGGTGCCCCACGTGTAGTGTTGCTTGCAGGTCGAGGCACAGGATGAACAAGGCAGCTGTCTGGTCCGAAGAACCGAAAGCAAGAGAGCGAGCGGGACTGCTGAGCCCTTCCTATCTCTGCCCTTCGATTCATCCCGTGTGTTCATTGGTCGTGCCGTCACAACAGACCCACCAATCTTCTGTGACCATGTTGGCATAACAAACCTACCCATCACACTTAGTTTGAGCTTATTGTTGCCATCACAATGCCCATCAATGACTCTGAGGGTCTTATTGTCTGTGGACCCTTTACTTTTTCAAGTATGCAGGCCTTTACAAGGATTGGTCTTTTCTGTGTTAACAGGTACAAAGCGTGTTAACGGGAGCTTTGCCACCCTGTTTCTAGGGAACTTTCTGGCTGTGCTTTACCCAAGACAGACTTGGCATTGGCAGTCCATGGTATTTTAAATATTCTTCACCAACACCATAATTCAAAAGCTTCAATGCTGCAGTCTTCCTTATCCAGTGACCATGCATCTATTCACAAAGTGACATCCTTACTCATCAACACTTTAAAGAGATTTGTGAAGCAATGCTACCTGATGCAATATGTTGTTTCCTTTCTTTGCCATTGCTTCCAGGAGCATTGATTGTGAATCTAAGGAAAACAAAACCCTTCACAATGTCATTCGTTTCTCCATTAACCAGGATGTTGTCAATTGGTCCGGTTGTGTGAATTACTGTTTTCTTTACATTGAGTAGAAATCCATATTGAAAACTGACCACAGTCTTTGATTGTCATTAGCAAGTGCTTCAGTTCTTCCTAGCTTTCACCCAGCAAGACTGTGTCACCTGCATATTGCAGGTTGTTAATCCTCTTTCCTCCGAGACTGAGGCTGAGTTCTTGCTAATACCATCTATATTTTCAGAGTATTTGCCCACATTTGCCACATATACTTATTTATATGCAATGGTAATCATGAAGATATGCAAGTTGACTCATTCTGCAGGTCAAGAAGCCTGTCACTCTCTTTTGTGTTCTATGTACCACCGCATCTGTCGCCACCTCTCTTCTCTGTACAGGAAGGTTGGGTCTAAATATCTTGCTTCACTTGTGGCTTTTCTTTCAGGATGGACTGAGAAACTTGTTCCTTCAATGGATCTTTTCATATTCAGCAGGATGTCAAAAGTGGCCAATCCACACCTTAGAGTTTCTCAATCATTTCATAGGAGTACAAACACTCCTATTACAGCATAGCAACAGGAGTTCGGATACATAATTATATAGCTTGTCAATTCAAACCATGCACCTAGATCATCTTCAGGGAAAAACCTAACTATCTGAACATCTCTGAGGACCAGTACATTTACAGCAAGGTTTATCGAAGCTGTTACAGTGACAAAAATGCATGAAGAATACTTGATGTATTTTTCAAAGCAAAGACACTCTTGTTGTTATCGTTGTTTAATGCAAAAACCTTTTCTAAGTAGCACCTAACAATAAATCTCAGCATCTAGGAGGCAATTAGAAGGGTGGGAATAAGCCAGTAAAAGCCATGGTGTGATGTGTTACATATTGGGCTGCTAATCACAAGGTCAATGGTTCACACCCATCAACTGCTCCATACGAGGAAGATGAGGCTGTCTGCTCACATAAAGATTTCGAGTCTCAGAAACCCAAAAGAGGCATCTACTCTGTACGACAGAGCCACTCTGTGTCAGAATTGACCCACGACACATGGTTTTATAAAGAGACAGCATTCAGAAGCCAAATGCCATCAGGCAGGAATATGGGCTGATTATTTGGGGATATGTCATTTTAGAAATCTAATATTGTGCTTTCCGTTCTAATCTTCAGAGACACCAAGGCCAATAGGCATATCAGTGTTCACAAAAATAAAGTCCTATGTCCAACTAGGTTCCTAAAACCTTTCAAGCAGCCATCTAAGGAACAAACAGGGATTTTGCCCTCCCTGGTATAAAGAAGAGGGGTGAGAATGGAAAGAGTGAGAATTGAAAATGGTTAAAAGGATTAATGGGCCAGGCAAATATCAGTCTTCACAACACTGAGAGTGGGAGAAATAGCGGTGCCCTGCTACGGTTGTTTCTCAGGTGGTTTGCCTCGGTTCTTGCTTCTCAATACTGAATGGATTCATAAGACAGAAGCACAATTACAGATCCAGGTAACTTTTATGAGGAAAAGGAAGCTTTGGGTATTAAAGTGCAAGCCCTCATGCTGAGGGAAAGGCCTCATGGGAAAGTTCACGACTGAAAAATGGTCATCTAGAAGCTCCCTCTACAAATGAGCATGGAAAACCATCTGGAAGAAGTACCTGAGTAATACCTGAACCAAGTGCAGGAAATTTCAATAGCCTGAGCAGATCCTGGCAGAGCATGCAGATGAGGATGTGCCCTGCACTTGGGAGAAAGCTCACCTTCCAACCTGCAAAAGAACTCCCAAACTAGAGAGAGAGGCTTGCTCTCAGTCTGGTCTTTATCCCCTCCTATCTCCACCGGGGGCGGGGTGTGGTTGAGGGTAGTGGGCAACCTTTTTGGCTGAGTTTAAGCCTGCCTGTGTGATATCACGGGCTGGTATTATGTGTGGGCCCAGGTTTTCCTTCACCTAGGTGACATGTGACTTTGGTGTCAGCATGCCTAGCTTTGACTTTCCCATATGTGCCTAATTAGTGTGCCTGATTTCTTTCCAATTCTCTTCTGTGAGTTGGCCAGCTGATTTTCCTCTAACCCAGGCAGTCTGTGGAGACGCACTCCTTTGTTCCTAATCTAGCTACCTTTCTATACCACAATCAACTGCTTTGAAATGGATCACATTAGAGGCACCGGATAGACTCCAAAGGCAAGCTGAAATCCATTGCCAGCAGAGAGATCCTGTCGCACAGTGACCAGACAGGACTGGGTAGGATTACCCCTGAGCGAGTCTGAGTCTCTAAATGTTGATAAGAGTTGAAAGCCTCATCTTCCTCTCAAGGAGCAGCTCATGAGTTGAACAGCCGATCTAGTTTAGCAGCCAATACATACACCGTTTCACCACAAGGGCTCCACTGGATAAGAGCACTAGTCGAAAATAAATGTGTAGGGCTGAGCCCCAGTGGCGTAGTGGATGTGCGCAGGACTGCGGCCCACTGAAATGGAGGTTCAATTCCAGCAGTAGGGCTGGGCCTCCAACTCCCACCACCGGAGAGCAGTGATGCACCCCCCCAAAAAAGAAAATAAATGTGTAATCATAAAAGAAACCAGGCTTATTTGTTAGCAAGAGACTAACGGGACCCTGAATGGTCTTTAGTCACCTTTCAGAAATAGAATTAAAATCAAGAGGGCACCACTCACAAAACTGTAGTGATTGGGAGAGATAATAGGAAGTAGACAGGAAGTTGGTTAATGATGGTACATTAAAGGGTTATGTTGAAATATGCATCAACTATTGAAAATAAGACCTGGTAAGCTATGCTATACACTTTCACCTAAATCACAATAAAAAGCAAATGAAAGAGAGAGGAATCTATCTTCCTCCTTTTCTTCCTCAGTCTCTACCATTTACCCTTCTTCACTTTCTTTGTTTCTTTGTTCTTATTTATCCAAAAAGCACAAACACAACTAAAATATAATAATATGAAAAAGTGCGTATATACTGCATAAACCAGTTATATTATTATTCCAGATATCTATTATTCAATGCAACAAGGACTTTAACTTAAGACTTTATCCAGATTTTGAATCCCCCAGCACTCATATCTAACATCTGGTTTCTAGACCAATCTTATATTCCCCATACAAAACTAGAATGGTTTCCTTTGAGAATTCTGACCAATAAAAATATGAAAATATTAAGAAAAAGATAATTTAGTGGTGATTTAATGTACTTGTCTAACAAAACTATCATTCATATAGACAGATTTCAATGATATATTTCATTTCTCAATATTAAGTAACACACACACACAAGCAAAAAAACAACAAGCAGAGATCCAGGAAAAAGATCAGAGATAAAACAAAGACATAAGGCAAACCTGATAACATATGCAGCAAAATTATATTCCCAAATTATATGTGTACATATTAATTTATGTGTACATATTAATTTATTAATTTATCTCTTGATCTCTTGATCTCTCATTATTTTCAAAGAAATAGGAAGGGATATTGCTTAAATTTTATAAGAGAGATTCATTGAGAGGAACATAAAAAGAAATTATATCTTGAAATATTCAAAAATGATTGTGGAAAAGAAAATTTCAAAAAGATTGGACAATACAGTTAAGGAGATTTTAAAGAAAGTAAAGCAAAAAGACACAAAGATGAAAAATAAGGGAAAAATAGAAGATCAATTCAAGAGTTCTAGAATAACATAAAATAGACTTCTATAAAAGATCAGAGAAAGGGAAGAGGGACTCGGAAAAAAAGAAAAAAAACACATTATTTGTTCATGCCCTAGAATACTAGAATATGAGGTGACAGATAGATAGAAGGTATTAAATAATGCCCCCCACCATAAATAAAAACAGAATCATAGTAAGAGTTTCCATGATATCTATGGATATAAAACAAGGAGTAGATGCAAAAGACTTTAATGAAAGGAAAAAGAGGCAATTATGCCTCATGTAAAAGATTAATTATGTAATATTTCTTGACCATAATTATTTTCTAATTCATTGATTCATTTTCAATCTATGTCTTTTTTTAAGTGAAGATAGCAAGGTTTCATCTCATATATTTACCTTTAGCAGTTTTATTGACAGATAACTCACATAACATACAGCTGATAAAAAAAGAAGATAAAAAAATACAACTGAATAATTAAGTATATTAAAACAGCAACTATAAAACACAAAATCAAAACCAATAACTACAATGCATAAAACCACAAAAAGCTCAATTCAAAAGATAGCAGAGTGTAAGAAAACTCAAGTTGAAAGTGAATGAGTTAAAAAGGAAAACAAATGTTGCAACATTAAATTTTACCATGACTTTATCCGACACTTCATTTAGATGATTGCTTGTTTAAAACAAGCTCTTAAGACTCTAGACTATTCTTTCTGCAATTCATGCACCATCTGAGTTCTTCACCATACTTTGTTATAGCACACATATCTTTGCTGGTCTCTTCATGAAAGCAAGTATTAAATAGGACCACATAATAATAACTATTTTTCCTTAGGTTAGAAATTATGTTTATATGTGGGTTCACGTTCATTAATATATTTACAATACCCTGGTAGTTTAGAGTTTACATTTTGGCCTGCTACCACCAAGGTCAGCAGTTGAAAACCACCAGGCACTTCAGAGGAGAAAGCCAAGCCTTTCTACTCCAGCAGAGAGTTGCAGCCCTGAAAGCCACCATGGCATTTCTACCCTGTCCTCCTCTATGGCTGCTATGAGTTGAAATCACACAATAGCAGGAGTTATGCTTTGGCTTGAATGCCTTGACTTCACAAATGAATACTAGTTAAGCAATAAAGCAAACACCATGTGATCAAAATAAGACCTTCATATCACCATGAATCCATTTTTTCTATAATAAAGCGATACAGATATTCTTTGGGAAAATGAAAAGGATGCCACAAAATGAAAGATTGACATAGCAAAGGAAAGGAATGGGGAAAGGGGTATTTAGAATAAAGGAGTGGGTGAAGATAGAAGAAATGAGGAGAGACACAGAGTGCAAGTACAATATTTTTTTTAAAGAGACCTCTTTGGTGACTATTGCGCAGCAGATCCAGAAACTAGGCCGACGATATTTAAATGCATCAGAAGATTCCAGGAACAAAGTCTCCAAGCAATTCAAATTAGTACACTGGCCAACATACTCAAGTGCCTAAGCCATGGTTTGCACAACTCGAAGAGGGGTTAAGAATAAATTAACATTAAGTATATTTAAAAACTATTCAAACAAATCTATAAGCAAAAAGAGAAGCATTAATCCAGGAAGATTAAAAAAAAGTTTTTCAAGAAAAGAAAATTAACGATAGCACTTAACACGACTTATCTTTAAATAGACTTGATAAAGTCACATTGCAAGGTTAATATTGAATTATCTGAGATTACAACATCAGGATGTGAAGAAGATGAGTGTTATATGCACCCTAGTGGCACCATGCTTAATGTACCTGGCTGCTAATCAGAAGGTCAATGGTCCAACTCTAGCAACCAGCCACGAAGTGGGAGAAAGAAGTAGCAGTCAACTGCTGTAATAATGTAGTCTTCAAGACTTAGGAAGCACTTCTACTCTAGTCTTACGGTGTTGTTGTACATTTTAATTGACTACGATAGGGAGCTTGGCTTTGGTAGTTCGAGTACTTTTATAGTCCACAGCTAATCTTTAAACCCAAAGCACTGAGATATGCTATCACCAACAAATAATGTAAAACTTTTGATTGTTTATACATTTTAGAAAAGAGTTATGTTATTTTAAATTACTTGTTTATTGCAATAGAGCAGGTAGAGGCAGATAATAATAATGTCAACACATCTACAAAATAGGGCAAATTTAGACTTAGGATTTCTTTGAAACAATCTTAGACTGAAAATATGTACTACTCATATAAATATATAGTAAAAAATGACGTGATCCAAGGATGTTCTGCATAATCAAGGAATAGTTTTCACAAGTCAAGCTACTTTCAGAGCTATGCTTTTATAGGTAACGGTTCATTGGAAAAAACAAGCAAACATATTTTTCTCTTGCAAAAGATATGAGTCTTCTTTCCAGCTAAGTTATAGAGAATAACACACTCAATCCTTTATTTGGCCTAGGAGAGAAAGAGAAATAGTATGCGTCCAATCTGCCTATATCACTATATTTGAAGTGAGCGACTGTGTCTTGTAATCAAGACAGTAGCATCAGACTAGTTTGGAGAAGACTAGCCACGGGCCTGCAAGCATGAATAGTTCTAACTCCTGACTTGGGTTTTTCTAATATCTTTATTTTGATTCTTGTTTGTTTTTCTGCTATGTTTGCCTAAAGTAAAGAGAATAATGTCTTTCCAGGAAGCCCTTTTCATGGTCCACTCTCTACAAAGTACAGATTCTAAAGGGGCCATTTTTGTTGTTTGCCTTTCCATGTAGCAAACTTCTTCAACTCCATGTCTGAGGCACAAAATGTAAAATACTAGATAAAACACCCTGGTTCCATAATTCTCCAAGTCATTCTTTCTCTCTTCATTCTTCTGTCAAGTTTCTTATGATAGTTTATTTATATATTTCCCCAAAAGTGTTTAAAATTTTTAATGATGTGCTATAGATATTGATAAGATATTAAAAATATACATTGTATTTCCCTCCTAACAAGTCGGAATTAAGAGTTTGCAATGACACTAGGATCTGGAAAGCTTGTACAGAATGGCTTGTTTTCAAAAACCTTTCACAGATTTATGTTTTCATCACATAAGCAGCCCAATAACAATACAAAAAAAATCATGAAAACTCACAAAAATGCATGGTAGTTTCTATGACTGGAAGTCCTCTGAAACTCAAACTGGACATTTTTGTAATCCTGATATCCTTACCACTGCTCCCATCACCATCATCCATAACCGTTCTCCTTTCAATGAAGTATTCTTTTGCAAGGGGCGCCAGATGCTCAGCGGATGTAATCTTTGTTTCCAAAATCTGGGTTTGATGTCCATTTTGCCTACACTTCACACTGATTTTTTTCATGCTTCCAGTTTAAGCCTTATTTAGAGTTATATTCTGGTGGTTGACTTGGAGTAATAGAATGGTCAATGTCTCCTCCATCATGTAGATGCCCTCTCTCCTCTTCTTAGACTGCTATTTTTTTTGTTTGTTTTCTTCCATTCCCTTGATTTGCCCGAGTCTCTTCTTGATGGTTGTATAGCCTCAAATGGATGGTGGTCTCCCATTTCCCACCTCATGAGCCTCAAATGGATGGTGGTCTCCCATTTCCCACCTCATGAGGGAGTGACATCAGACATCATGAGGTCTTGTCCTTTAAGTTGGCTGCTGTGAAGTGTGCAGAAGAGAGGTATGTATGCTTCATACCCGGTCACGAGACTGTTCTCCTTTTGTTCAGTACTTGGATCATATGATGTGTTTAAATGGTGTTTATTGTGGTAGTGGACTCATAGACACATGTCCTTTTGTGATTGACTTCCTTCACTCAGCATAATGGTGTCCAGATCCATCCATCCATGCTATGTTTCAGGCCTCCACCACTTTCATATGGATACATACTGCTTCATTGTTTGTATGAAGTGGGTACTCTTTACCCATTTTTCCACTGTTGGTCATTGGACCTGCTTTGGGTTTCTTGCCATTGTAAGCTGTGCTGCCGTGAACATGGGAGAACATGCATGCACTCATGCTGTGTCTCTTATTTCTTTCAGGTATATGCCTAATAGTGGCATTGCTGGATCATCTGGAATGTCAATTCTCAATTGCTTTAGGTATAACCATAACATTTTCTACAGGGGATGTATGCATTTACAAGCCCAGCCACAGGGTATATGTGAACCAATCTCATAGACACATCCTCTCCAGCATTTGTACTTTTCTGTTCTTTTTTCATTTGGGCTACCATTTTGGTTATAAAGTGTCATCTCATTGTCACTTGACTTTGCATCTCCCTGATGGGTAGTGGTCATGAGCCTTTCTTCATGTGCTTGTCAGCCATCTGTATTGCTTTCTTTGTGAGCTCTTGGGTCATGTCTTTTGCCCATTTCTTAATTGGGTCTTATTGGTTTTTGAGGGGGATTGTTGAGCTATCATAGAGTTCTAAATATTTTGGTTTGAGTTGTCCTTGGTTAAAAAAAAAAAAAAACTTCCCAATTTGTGGTTGTAGGTTAACTCTCCAAATAAAGTTTTTATGTGCATAGGTGATGTGATTTCAGCATGTCCCAGCCATTTATGAGATGGTAACAACAACAACAACAACAACAACAACAACAACAGAGGAAACAGAAAAAACAAGCAAGACAGCATTTTCCCACTATGCAAGCATCAAACAACTCTCTCTTAGGGAGGTGAACGGTTGATTGATGATCAACCTCGTTCTGGATGTCCATCGACTTCCAAATGGATGAAGATGTCGACTCATTGGGAGTTTGTTCCACCAGGTCAGACTGTTAATGAAGCTTTCTATTTAGAGGTTCTGAATATATAGCATAACTGTTTTGACAAAAATGGCCTGATTTGTGTCAGATGGGGAGCTGAGTTGGCCTTCACAACAGTACACCTGCTCACATAGCCATCCCAGTGTGCCAGTTTGGAGCAAAACCAAAAAGCACAGCATGCCTCTCTTGCCTCACACACCTTACTCACCTGGAGTCTCACCATGTGACTTCTTCCCTCCCCATCCCTATATGAAGAGAGCTATGAAAGGACAGTGAGCTGATAACATAGAAGAGATGAAGAAAGTTAAAAGGAGGTGCTTTCAGCCATCCAAATAGAGGAGTGTGAAAAATGTCTCCAAGAATTGTATCACAGATTTGACAAATGTATTAAGTGTAATGGAGAGTACTTTGAAGGTGATAGGTTGCTTTGTAAAAAAATAAATTAAATAACATAGCTTTTTCGGGGGGAAAATCCGCTGTATCTTGTATTATGCTGTGTGCCTCCTCCATTATACTTAGTAGCCTATGTAATCCCTGCACAAAGGCCCCTATGTTTATTCCTGCCTTCTCATTGATGACCCTGAGCATTTTGGGGGTTACAATCCATCTTGAGTTCATGTTTGTGCATGGGGAAAGGTATGGGTCTGTTTTCATTCTTCTGCATATTGAAATCCAGTTTACCCAACACCATTTGTTGGAAATGCTGTCTTTCTCCCATTGGATCTTTCTAGGTCCTTTGTCAAAGATTAGGTAGCTGCCGATTTATGCATTTATATCTCCGTTTTCGGTTCTGATTCATGGGTCTATGTTTCTCTTGTTGTACTAGTACCAGGTTATTTTGACCATTGTGACTATGTGGCTTCTCTTTTTAAGAAGTTATTTGCTTATCCCGGGCCTTTTGCCTATTTATATGAAATTAGTAACTAGTTTTCCATTTCTTTAAATAATTTATTTGGAATTTGAATTGATATTGTATTGGATCTATAGAGTGCTTTAGGTAGTATTGTCCTTTTCACAATATTAAATCTGCCTATCCATGATCATGGAATACTCTTCCATTTATGTAGTGTTCAGTAGTCTTCTCTGTATAGTTCATTTGTTTATATAGTTAACTTTATTCCTACGTATGTCAATTCTTGTGTGGTTATTGTAAAAGGTATTGATATCTTAATATCTCTTTCACCGATTTATTCACTGGCATACAGGAATATAATTGATTTCTGGTTATTAACTTTGCAACCTGCCATACTGCAGAATTAATGGTTTCCAGCAGGCTTTTTTTTTTGGAGACTTTTTGGTTTTTGATATATAGGATCATAACACCTGCAGATAGCAAGAGTTTTGCTTCTTCTTTGTCTATTTGTATTCCCTTGATTTCTTTTTGCTGACCTATGGATTTAGCTAAAATTTCCACCACAATGCTGAATAGGAATGTGATAGGTGTGCATGCAAGTTTAGGTTGACTAGAGAAACAAATCCATCGATGCTCATATGTATAAAAGAAAGAGGTGTAAATGAAGAGCAATTGAAAAATTAAGGAAGCTTCCCATCCTAGTCCAGATCAAGTCTGTTCCAATATTAGCCCATATAGCTGAAACCAATCTATAAAGTCCCCTTCAGGTTCACAAAATACACACAATGATGCCAAATACAGGATGACCACAGGCCAGTGGGTTAGAGGTCTTCCAGATCCAATGATAATATAAGCATTTCAGCTCTGGTCGGGGTCTCGATGTGGCTTCTCTGGCTCCAGGGATCTGGTTGAGTCAGGGTAGATCCATGTGGTTTCTCCAGCTCTCAGAGGATGGTGTCATGTGTTTTGTCAGTAGTGAGTAAGCCTAGAGAAAGAAGAAAAATCCAGGAGTTTCCAAACTTCTCAGAAAAAGCCAATGCTAACACAGAGGCCTCATTGGTTATGATCCAATTGACAGACTAGACTCCACCCCTTCACTCTTAATCCTCTCAAGTCCCAAAACAATACCAGATTATATAACTACCCCGCAGGGCATCCTTAACTGGTCCGTGTTTTTAGTGGGAATGTTTCTAGGTTTTCCCCATTGAGCATGTTGTTGACTTTTGAGTTCTCACATATAGTTTTTATTATGTTGAAGAATTTCCCTTCTGTTCCTATTTTGTTGAGTGGTTTGAGCAGAAATGGGAGTTTAATATTGTAAAATGCCTTTTTTGCATCTATTGATTTTATCTTATGCTCTTTATTTCTTGCTTTTTGAATTGGTGGATTTCTTTGGATGTTTTTTTGAGTACTGAACTACCCCTGTACACCTGGGATAAAACCCATTTGGTCTTGGTGAATTATGTTTTTAGATATGCTGCTGTATTCTGTTGGACAGAATTTTGTTGAGGTTTCTAGCATCTATGTTCATGAGGAATATTGGGCAATAATTTTCAATCTTTGTGAGGTCTTTCCCTCATTTGGGTATCAGTGCTATGCTGGCTTCATAGAATCACTTTAGAAGTCTTTTGTCCTTTTTTATTCTCTGAAAGTGCATATGTAGTATTCATGTAATGTCTCTGAATATTTGGTAGGATTCACCTGTGAAACCATACATTCTTGGTCTTGTCTTGGTTGGCAGTATCTAAATGACCTTCTCTATTTCCTGTTTTTTTTATGAGGTTGTTGAATTTTTCAATATCTGTCTATATTAATTTTTGTGGTTGATGTTTTTCTAGGTATTTGTCCATTTTCTAGATTATTTAATTTGTTTTGAAAATATGTTCTTGCATATTAGTGTGTTATTCCATTTGGGTCTATGGTAATGTCACCATTTTAGTATCTTATTTGATGGCTTATTTACTTATTTGTGTTTTATCCAACATTCAGGGTTTTCTATTGACTTAATCAGGCAAAATATAAAAGAAAGAAAGAAAGAAAGAAAGAAAGAAAGAAAGAAAGAAAGAAAGAAAGAAAGAAAAAGAAAAATGGGTTTGCAGAGCTCACATATTTTTCCCTATACACTTTTTGATCTGGTACATTCTACTCAGGAAATCTTCACTTTTTGCAGATTCTGCTTGCCCTCTTTGCTGAGTGATGAAGTGATGAGTGATGACAATAGATATTAACAAATAACATTAAATAAAAGTGCCTCACAGTGTACTTCAGTTGATACAATATGCTATAACATAAGAGAACATGCTTTAAAGGGGAAAATTCACAAAGGTTGGAATAGAGGTGCTTGATTGTTTGATTGTATTGAAGAAATCTGCAACCCCTAGTAACTTTGTGGAATGATAAATGTGATAATTAAATATCTTTTTTTGAGAGGGTGGCATCACTGCCCTGGTGGGAGTAGGAAGCCCAGCCTTGCTCCTGGAGAGCTGCTGCTGGATTTGAACCACCACCCTGTCAGCCGCAGTCCTGCACACAACCACCACGCCACCTGGGATCAAGTCAATATTCTACTACTTTGGAAACAGGGGAGCTCAATATACTATTCCCTCCATATTTGTGCAGCAATGATTTTTTTCCTAGTATTTTGGAAGAAAAATGTTCTCTGAGCAACAGCAAAATAAAAAATGCATGGAAATGTTACTTTTGTAATACAGATACTGAGAAACGTGGTGTTTGAAATTTTACTAAGCTTTCCAACACATTAAGAGACACTCTTTTTTAACCCCGAGACACTCTTCAACTTTTGATTTTTGCTATAATATCTCTGCCTCCAGTATATTATATATCTAATATTTATTATAATCTTGTTTTAGTCTTACTATTCTTTGTATTGCAAGAATAGATTAAATACATGGAAATATATGAATTCTGATTTTAAAATAAAAGATAGTGTATCTTTGTGTGAGTGGTGCTTTGAGGGGATATAACAAACACACACACATATGTGTGTGTATATATATACATATATATATAAATTGCAACACATTCTCAAGGTTCTCAAGGTTGTCCATCAAATTCTGAGATGTTCAATGCTACACAATAAGTCTCCAAGTATACTATAATTATAATTTAGTGCATTTAACTTACACTTGGCATAGGGCTTCCTTTTATGAGATAATGATTGAGTTCATTTATATATAATATTTCACCATGAAGCTTTATTATATGAAGATGAATGTAGCCTCATTGTAAGTGGTCTATTAATAGCCTTCAATACTCCAAAGATACAGTGCTGAATGCTGAAAGTGAGATGATTCTGAAGCACTTTCTGATAAACACCCAGGGCTGCACCTTTCAATTGGGATGGCAACTCAGCATAAAGAAAACAAAAATCCTCAAAAATAAACCATTATGATGATGAATGACAAAAAAACAATATCCTTAACAAGAATTCCATCTTGCGTGGATGCCCCATCAACGTTCATGAATGCAGCAGTCCATAAACCACACTTATATTGCATTTTGCAAACCTACAGCACACAAACTCTTTAAGGTGTTGAAGAACAAGGAGGCCACTTTGATGACTAAGGGCAGCCTCACTCAAGTGGCATTATTTTCAATGACATCAGATCCATGTAAATGTTAGACGCTGGCAAAGAAGCCCGAAAAATTATTGATACATTTGAATTATGATGGTGGTGAGAAATATTAAAAGGAGAGTGGGTGAACATCCAGTAGAACAAACAAATAAGTTGTGAAGTATGGCCAGAATGCTTCTGTTCAGATCCAATTTTGTAATAATTATGCAAAAATAAAAATATCTATTAGTTGTGTAAGGTATTATGTAAAAAGATGAGTGAAACTAATTCAAAAAGTACAATATGGAGAGTGCAGCATATTCAAATGCCTAAGTTTGTGTTTGCTAACATGAAATAAAGTGATAAATATTTATGGAAGCTGTCTCTTATTTTTTAAAATCTCTCCACAGGAGAAGAAAAACATGAATTTAATTATGGAAAACAATCATTGAAAATAGTATGAGAAAATTGCTGTTTTGTCTGGAGGATCTAGAAGAAGTTATACTAAGCTATTCCTCAGCTAAAGTAAAACTAATGTAGAATATTTCTTTAAGAGATATCAAAGAGCCAATGGTCAGTTATCACAAGAAAGCCTTTCCTTCCTATCATTTGGGCAGAGAAGGTCAAGAAGCAGCTAGAAAAATGGCATGGGCCCAAGTGATGACCCTTTGTGTTGCAGATTAGACAGGAGATAATAGACAAAATAAACATGGCTGTAAGGAAAATAGATCCATCTACTTAGAGTGAAACCTTCAGGTTTTTATTTAAGATGCTAGAAGCATCATATGAAAGGTTTCCCAACATCCTTGTCTTCTTTGGACAATTAAAAATGAGAACAGTATATATTTTTAGGAAGACATTTGAATTGGCAGACTTCGGGGGGTTTTGAGAATTGGAACAAAAGTGAAATGGTAGTTTGCCGTGGACAAATTCGAAAATAAATTGTATAATTGTGGAGTTTGCAGTACTGAATATGACATATCAAGTTTTTTCAAGAGATTTTAATGTTCTAAAATCTAAGCAAATATTGACTGTAAAAAGTAACTAAGTATATCTAGTTACTCACATATTTAGTCTTTGCAGGAATTCAGATATTAGAAACTTGTTTTACAAATTAATGCAAAGAAGGTAGGTAGATGATAAATATTAATAAGGTAAATGATAAATATGCTTTATGAATTAAAATTTAGAAATAGTTAATTTCTTATAAAATACAAGAAGTAGGCTGGGCCCCGGTGGCGTAAGTGGCTGTGGGCGGAACTGCAGCCTGTGGGCTTGGCGGCTCAAATCCAGTGGTAGTTCTCAGGGTAGCTCCTACAACCACCAGAGGGCAGTGATGCCCCCCCAAAATACTAGAAGTATAAGAGAATATATGTACTTTTTACTAATAGTATGCCAAAATAAACTAGCTTTTAAACTTGGTTAACAGTGAATCAGCAAGAAACGATTTAAAATTTTAACGGGTATTGTATACTGAATATGAAAAAGTCACATGATGTATCAAACAACTTTGTTCCAGTTCACAATACAAAGATAATATCCTTCTTAGTCTCTGTCTTAGCCTGGAAGAGCAGTGACTAAACCAAACTAAAAATGAAATGCTTTCTAGGACACAAACCTTGTTTAGAAAATAGAGAATATCTTGTAGCATTCTTCACTGGTTAAAAAACTAATTATTGCACGAAATATTCCAATAGAATTTACACTTAGTGTGAGCTCCATCAACTTCCACACAGCTCTGTTACCACTGTCTCAGCACTAAGGCTGCCTGTCAGAGTGCAGAGGGAGAGGTATGTCTCATCAATGGGAAAAAGCAGATCTTTAGGTCATATGAATTTGATCTGTATCTCTTCAGACCAAC